>CACRXK020001311.1:19532-31035 GCA_902702795.2 Paramuricea clavata | reverse complement strand
CCCCCCCCCCCCCTACCAGATCATGCTGGATCCATCCCTGACTTTGTTGGTGGTATGGTAAAACTTTATTTAAACACGCTAGCCTCGATCGACGTGAGTTGCTTTTCATGAGGGGCGTCACACAATAACTATTTACAAATGAAAGAGTATACACATTAAACTATATACGAGTTAAACTATATAGAAAGGATAGCAAAGGATAATAGAAAAGGAATTATATAAAAACTTAACAATTAGTGGGATCCAATGAAGGTGTTCATGCCTGACGTATTTTTCTTTAAAAAGAAGAAAGGGTTTCAGAATTTTTTGAATCCTCAGAAAGATGATTCCATTGCATGGCACCACTATATCGAAAAGTTTTCTTTAAAAATTCACTTTTAGGCTTAGGTAAGCATAGGTCTGTATCGCTACTACGCAAATGTTACTCCATGAAATTCGGAATCTAAGGGCGCTTTCCATTAACATGGCCAGACCGGTCTGAACGGTCAAATTTTTGAATGGAACACAAAACGTTTGGGCTTTGGACCTATCTGACCAGAAAATTTAGATAACATTAGAATGAGCTCCATTTTCGCTACATATTTGAGAAACATAGACCAGATCTTTCCATTGATATCAGAGAAAAGAATTCGAGTTTGACCGGTCAGGCCATTAAATGGAAAGCGCCCTAAGGTGCTGATAGTTAACTATTACTCAAAACTTAAAGTTTTTAAAATATGTTGTTAATGCATGTACGTGGAAAAATTGAAGCGATTACACAGTGGACAGAGCTTAGAAACACGCCAAATCACTTTTAAATTAATAAACAACAGCAGTAACGTGGGTAACGTGATGAATGAAATGTTGTCCAAAGCCGTTCTCAAAATCACTTGTGAGAGAATGTTTCCTGCATAAAGATGCTTGCCATTCAATTATTGATCATACAATAATACAGTGATGGCAAATCTGTATGGTATTTGTCCAGCAATGAGCAACAGGCGGTTTAGTTTACTTGATTTGTGAAAACGCCGTCTTCCAAATTGCCCCAAACAATACATAGATTAAGTAAGCAAAGCAAAGATTAAGCAAAAAAGTAAACAAGGAAATAAGTAAGCAATAAGGTGCTGTAATGCCCAAAGAATACATGCATGGATCAAGCAAAAAGTAAACAAATAAGTAAGTAAGCAATAGGGTGCTGTATACGTAAATGAATGAAGCCATGTTGGTGATTGTTGTCTCAAATGATTCTAGGCTGTCCTCAGGTAAACCATTCCCTTACTGTATACTGTACGTGGAAAATATGAGTTTATATATGGTAATCAATTTTTGCATGAGGTACTAATATAGATATCTGCTCATGCTTATTATCATGTTAGTGAAAGCGCATACCATCTGATACAGTGCATGTATTGATAAGTTGCGGCATACAGATCGTGAGCTTTAAAGGACTATTATATACAACATGAGCGGCCGTGTTGTATATATCGGATATTCGATGCGACACGGACGCGAATGTTGTAAATGGCATGTGAAACGTCTTGATGAGAACAGTCATATTCTGTAATAATTTAAAATGAATGATATTTGGTGAGAAAATTAAACTTAAAGTTTATGTAAATCAGCATGATTTTGTATCAGATATACAAACTATAGTTTTGGTTTAAATAATTACTCTCGATTTCAATTTTAGTAAGTTGTAATTGGCTAGTTAAATGAACCAGACAATCAACTTGCCTGTTATTGAATCATCGTAAATCCCCGGAACGAACTTCAAAACAAATTTGGAAACTTTGCAACGAACATTCCGAAGTTACAGACAAACATACAAAGTTAGATTTCAAACGCAAATTGAAATCGAGAGGAATGTACTCCACAATAATAAATGCACTGTATTGGTGGTATTGGTACAAAGCAAATTGAAATCGAGAGGAATGTACTTCACAATAATAAATACACTGTATTGGTGGTGTTTCCACAAAACAAAGCAAATTGAAATCGAGAGTAATGTACTTCACAATAATAAATACACTGTATTGGTGGTGTTTCCACAAAATAAAGCAAATTGAAATTGAGAGGAATGTACTTCACAGTAATAAATACACTGTATTGGTGGTGTTCCACAAAACAAAGCAAATTGAAATTGAGAGGAATGTACTTCACAATAATAAATACACTGTATTGGTGGTGTTTCCACAAAACAAAGCAAATTGAAATTGAGAGGAATGTACTTCACAATAATAAATACACTGTATTGGTGGTGTTTCCACAAAACAAAGCAAATTGAAATTGAGAGGAATGTACTTCACAATAATAAATACACTGTATTGGTGGTGTTTCCACAAAACAAAGCAAATTGAAATTGAGAGGAATGTACTTCACAATAATAAATACACTGTATTGGTGGTGTTTCCACAAAACAAAGCAAATTGAAATTGAGAGAAATGTACTTCACAATAATAAATACACTGTATGGGTGGTGTTTCCACAAAACAAAGCAAATTGAAATCGAGAGTAACGTACTTCATAATAATGAATATACTATATGGGTGGTGTTTCCACAAAACAAAGCAAGTCTAACAAACATACAAGCAACATATTGGGTCTTGTTGCAAGTCTGTCCTATTTCATTCGCCCGCTCTTGGTTGAATTTTGTACTTGCAACAAAAATGTAAATCTGAGCATTTTACTTTTTGATCTTATTATCTTTAATAAGTACCATTCGTTATAAAATGCTATATGGATTAATTACGCTATACAGGGTGTCTAAAAAAAAACGCTATGGAAATTCAAAACGCTGTCGTGCATCATAAACTTAGCTAAACAATCCAATTTTTACATTGGACGAAAGAGCTGTTATTTAGCTTTTCTATGCTACCTTTTTTAAATCGTAACGATGAGAAATGGCCACACACTCGTCAAATAGAAATTTTTGGTCGATATCACATTCTTCCACCGTTGAGAATTGAAAATACATTAATTATGTACAGTAAAGTCAGTCAATCCAAAAGCAACGCGAGCCTGCTGCCAGCTATTTGTTTCGTAAAACGTTTTGATTACGAGTGTTCTAGCTGTTCAGGGGTTAATTGAACCATGTTTAATGGAAGTTCGTATTGAGTTATTAGATAGCTTAAGACCTACGACGTCGACGCCTGCTAGGACGTCGGGGCTAAGCAGAGGACTGGGACTAGGACGTCGTCCTAAGTAAGTCGATAGCTCAAGTATCTACGACGTCGAATATTTAGGGCGGCAAGCAGAATCGTTTTTTGTAATAGTTTTTGTTGCATGCCCATATATGGGCATGCAACTTTCATATAGCTCTAAATTTCGTGTCGCGGTGTGCGTACGGGCGGTGGTAAATCACGTGACAGATTCGTAAAATACGACAAATACCGAGTCAGTCCGACGAGCATTTTCATGTGATGAGTGAAACTTTAATATGCACGCTTTTGTTCACGGCTTTCGTCGAGGAAACGCAAAGAAAATTTCTTTACGGAATTTAAGGCCTTTAATAGAAAAATAGATCGAGGTAGGTAAAGCTTTGTTGTTTTTAATTTAGCTTATATTCTGTTATTTGTTATAATTTTGGTGCCGTTGTGCTGGCACTGTCTTAGCACTGATATTTATTTATCAATTATCGGCATTATCAGGCGTTTATGTTTGTGAAAGGCCACGCTGTCAAAATTTTAATTTTTTATATGCCCAAATTGAAACGAAGCCATTGTGCTAGCACTGATTATATTGTGTGTACAACTTCAAATTTCAAAACTACATCACATTTTGTAAATATTAACATCAACTATTGTCTACTGAAATTTAATACAACGAAATAGCATTCTACTTCGATAATTTCAATCATAGTCGAGATCATAGTTTAATAATCATTTTCAATCATTATAGTAATTCACGGTTTCCACGGTTTTTTATACTTTCAGTAAGCCAGAATAAAGCTAAATTTGTAGGAAAATATAAACATTGTTTACTTCGAATACTCAATCAGTGATAAAACCTTGACCTGTTGACCTTGATATTACCGTCCCTTGCAACTACAGATGAACAGTCGCGAAAAGTTTGAAAAAGTTTTGTTATTTTGACATAATAGCTATTTTTCAATAAATATATTGATGTTAAATTTATTGAATCAATATGTTAAGTTTCAGGCCATTCGTACAAAAATTTATAAGCGCTTGCGCACCATAAAGGTGGATTTCCACTCAGTGCAAAATGTCGCGCGATCGACATTTTGCGATCAATTTCTTCTGAAATACTAATACCGAGGGCCTGATACTCAGGTTACTGAAATACAAGCAATCAAACGCAGCGGTCAGGTTGACTGAACGTGTTTCAAAAGAAAGTGATCGCAAAAAGTTGATCTTGCGATATTTTGCACTGAATGGAAATCGGCCTGAAGGCTTTAGTCACAGAATAGATACTAGACCAGAAGGGACACTCCTATGTGTAATGTGTTTTGGCTTGGGAAAAACGTCCGAAATTTTTTATGTGCTATGAAGCCATCCTGGAGTGCACACAGCACTTTGTACCTATGTTTGTACCCATGAAAAACTTCTGTGGTGCACTCCAGGATGGCGTCATATGATGGCGTATTTTCACATCAGCACTCGTCGAGTGACACTTCTGGTCCATTCTCTATTCTGTGCTTTAGTTGTCCTACGATTTATCACGATGAGATACATTTCACTACACTTAACATGGCGGATCTCGGAACACGGGCGGAGCCACTGGGTGAAGGAGCGCAGGCGGAAAAGGGTGAAGGAAAGGAAACTAAAGCCTCTGCAGAAGAGAGAGGGCATGCAACATGTACGCACTGCGTACCTATTTTTGAAGTGTGCATTTGTCTCGCTCAATTTGCTCGTCGTCCACCAAACGTCGACAACCTCACAACAAGAGTTTTACCGTCGTAATACAAGAGCATAACAAATGCTAATGATTTCACACTGCTCTTTTAAATTCATTTTCAAAAGTATGTAAATATTTATAGTTTAAATGTCTACGTCGTGAAACTTAAGTGGAAGTTTATTTCTTTTGGACGACGTCCTGGTCCCAGTCCTCTGCTTACCCCTGACGTCCTAGCTGGCGTCGACGTCGTATATCTTAAGCTATCTATTGTCTCACTAAGACGAACATTAACGAGTTGAGCTCATTTTAGATAATTTAACATTCAATTTTAATTCCCTCTTGGGAATTGTCTATGTTTCGTTTTCCATGCAATTGCCAACGGTGGAAGAATGTGATTTCGACCGGTAATCTTTATTTGACGAGTACATGTATGTGGCTATTTCTCATCGTCACGATTTAAAAAGCGTATCATTAAAAAGCTAAATAACTGCTCTTTCGTCCTATGTAAAAATTTAATTGTTTAGCCACGTTTATGATGCACGACAGCCTGTTGAATTTCCATAGAGTTTTTTTGAGACACCCTGTATAATATGACTATATTACAACTTGCTTGTGCGAGTGGGCATTGCAATCTGACACGACGTAATTAGTTCAACTGTTCATTGTATAAAAGGAGTCCTATAAGTATAAGCCATGGGTTGACTTCATGGGTCAAGCTTATATATGTAAATGTCTTACGTAAATGCTAGTTTAGTATTTAGTTACTGTCGTTCCAATTGAAGTGTTCAAATATTGATTCAATACCCGTTACCTCGGGCTGACCAATTCACTTCATCAAGTTCCTCGAGATATTCATACACTTCCTAGTATAATTGTAAACTTCCTGTTGAATAGTTTGAATGCACCAATCACCTTTGTTGTTTGTGCAACTAACCAATCATAAATAGAAAGGAAGTGACCAGAAATGATCAAATTCTTGGTATGAATATCTTGAGGAACTTGATGAAATGAATTGGTCAGCCCGAAGTAATGTATTGAATCAGTATTTGAGGAACACTTCAACTGGAACGACAGTAATAAACAGTTCATTTTACACACCTAACTTGCAATTTCTAAAGTGGTAATATTATTTTTTCAGAGGCTCCACGACCTACTGGTCCTGCTCCAGACACCGCTGACCGAGATGCCTACAGACGTGGGCCTAGCGATCAGGCCAAAGGGGGAGCTGGCGCGAACTTTAACCCCGAATTCGTAAGTCAGAAATTATTTCAAAAACAGCTGACACTTGTCTATTAAAGTGCAACGTTGTACATCTCAGTTACATTATACTTAAGTATGGCTGTTCTGGAACAGACAACACTGACCTGAACCAATGATGTATTCAAATTAGTGAACATCGTGTTTGTGTAACTACATACAGGAAATATTACTGTTTCAATGCTAACACTATCGCCAGATCACCGAAATGCCGTAAAAAACCTGTAGGTTTAAATTTGCACTCTACGGTCAAGCTTTTGCTTCTGTCCGTATTTGAAATGGTCTGCATTGTCAGGGAATTTTTATTATACATATTATTATAAATTATCCTGGTTACGAAGTTAAAAACTGCTTCCACTTGAACCGCAGCGTATTTCTTTGAGCACTAGGGATAAAACGAATGACTTCGTCATGAATGAAAATGCTGCGATACATTATGATGAAGTGGAAACGCTATTATAGTGGAAACGCTATATAGTCGGGGTATTACCCAGCTTCAAATCTTGTTTAGGAGAATTTGCTGGTTCTCCTACTGTACGGTTGTCCCTCACAAAAAAAATACCCCTTCGATATTAGTTCAGTTAATTGTCGTGTACGTATTTCATGTGCTGGGTAGCCTGCATGTCAGGCGGTCTAAAATACCGCCTGCTGGGTTTGGCAGTGTAATTTGATAACCGCCCACTTTTTTGTCCGGGTCCAATTAGCCAATCAGCAAACACTAAATATATTAACAATCAAACTGTCAAACTATGTTATTGTTTGGTCGCAAAATTCCAAATGTATAAAAAATATGTCGAAAGAAACGCCATTGAAAGTTTCAATCAGGACCCCTGAATAAGGCGAATAACGACAAGAGGTAGAAAAGCAAGCGCGGAAAATGTAAATGACTTGTCGTTTGTGTATTAAGTGTGCTTTGAAACTAAAATACGGGGTAATAGAGAAAATATCTTATATTCTTGTATATCGTCGGAGAAATTATTTATTTAAGGCAAGCAAAAGAAACGTTACGACGGTGGTAAAACCTTGGCAGAAATAAGCCGAATTGCCGGTTCAGTTCATTTAGGAATCGAAGTTAATTCAACCTCGGAACTATCCGACCAAGTTTGTAAACCGTGTGAGCGAAATATCCGAAATGCAAGCGAACTGATTGCCATAATCAAACGAGACATAAACGCGTTGCCTGTGTACGTTCGAACAAATAGACAGTTGTATATTAAAAACCTCAGTTGCCAATATGAACTGTCTCGTCTCCCTAACGAAGCCGTGTGGTAACGAAAGCCTTAAAAAGTTCAGAAAGTGAAGCGGCTAATAGGCCTAGGCGTAATAGTCCTGTTATAAAACCCGTTGCAAGAAAGACTATACGGCCGTCTGTATCTATTCTCGTTATATTTTCTCGCGCCAACTAGAACAATGTAAAAATCAAGCTTTTCCCATAGAAAGCCAAAACATTCTTTCCAAGGAATAAATCATTAACTGCTATCTCTTGCTCGCGTTTGACAATCAGTTCGCGTTTCGACTTTCGAGAAGCGTTCAGTTTTACAACAGCTATTAATTAAAGCGAACGCATACATCATTAAAGTGTTAAACGTATGTTTACATATTAAAGTGTATTAACTTTTGAGTGACAGCGGCTCAGACTCGCAGCCAATCATCAATTCCCGTCCACTGGTGGACGGGGAATTCGATTACACTGCCAAACCCAGCAGGTGGTATTTCCCAGGCTTGCCCAATTTTAGGAACCGCCTGCCATGCAGGCTATGTGCTGGGTGAATAGATTTTTTTCATAAAGACAAAAAGCGCGGTTAAACACTTTGGCCACGATTTTTTTGTAAACCTGTGTTCCACTTCACGTTATTGTTCTAAAACGTAACCTGAAATTAAACGTAGCTGTGTTTCTTTGTTTCCCGAGCACTTTGGAGTAAATGACTTTGACTGCAGTCAACCTCGTTCCCAGGGTTATTGCAGTCAAAAAAAAAACAGTGGAAAACAAGTTTAGGGCCTGTTCATATGATCCCGCTTACCGGGACGTCTCGCTTACCGATGATCTCGCCGCCTATCTATTTTCCTATAAAATTTTGCATTGTGTTCATATGAGAAAGCGAGCTTGCCCGCTTGCCGAGATCTCGTTTGAATTTGCCGAGATCATAGGTAGGCGGGATGAAAATTTTTCCATATGAACACGCCAGCCCGCTTACCGGGATGAAGTGAAACAAGTCTTGCCGGTTTAATTTAACACTTTTTACTTGGTTTTATGTTTGTTTTGTAAACAAGTATTAAATAACCACCTGAAGCAATACTTTTTCTTGTAAATAAACGAAGAAAAACACTAAAATCGCCAAGTATTTGTGTTGCTTGACTGAAATGTAGAAGTTTTGCATACGCTAATTATAGAACTACAATGTAATTTCATCTCGGCAAACGGGACGAAATACTCCATATGAACGCACGGAAATATTCGTCTCGGTAAGCGAGACGTCCCGGTAAGTGGGATCATATGAACAGGCCCTTAAAGGCGATGTGGCGCGGAACAATTTTCAATAACAATTCCCAATGCAAGTCATTGCCGAGCCAACGAAGTTTAATGTAACATCATTTGCATTCCGGTGCAATATCGCATTTATTGTTTATCTGACTTCATGAAAAATAGTCCATTCGGCAACTGTGTTATCATGAAATAACTGATTATCATTATGTTTGTATAGCGTGGAGGTTTTGGTCGAGGACGTGGAGGATTTGGAACGCCGCCATCCTAGAAGAAGATATCATGTAGTTCATTAAAACATCTTTCAAAATATTGTTTGTTGTGTTCATATATAATATATATTTGTATTACGCGCTGTAAAAATAACCACTTGCGGCTCAAAAACGTTTCCGTGTTGATCTCCGAGCCAACGGCGCTCCGGGCGTAAGCCAGGGGCGAGGTACTAAGGGACCGGTCATGACGTATGTGTGCTGGGGGGAGGGGAGGGTAAGTTGGGGGTAGAGAACAGATATCTAACCTTTGTGGGTATAAGACGAATTACGACATTTGTTGTATTATTGTTGTGGAAGAGTGCAAGGAAACAAAATAAATGGAATACTATGTCTATGATTAATAAAACTACACACTTTTATAATACAATATACACTATAAAAAAATTGAGTGTATGTTCCTAAATGTTCCTAGCCGTAAATTACAATGTATAGCACAGTAGTATTTATGAAGTGTCTCGATCGGAACCTATTAGTTTGACATGTCTGCAACCTGAACAGTCTTTCATTTCGTTATTTTACCGTCGGGTGACTCGCCTGCTCGTTTACTTTTAGAATAATTTAAATATTGAGAAAGATATGAAATACGTCACGACGTTCTGTTGATGCAAGCAAAGTCTACAAATATGTGAGATCAGGCTCTATTTTAGAACTATAACCTGACACAAACCTTTATCCGATCGTTTTCCACCCACAGCAAACTTTATATTTAGTTCCAATCAAAATGTCGTAGGAGAAATTTGCAACTAACTGGAGAGCAAATAATTTCGGCATGTTGTAAAACATGGACTGGACTGGACTTGTAAACTATGGACTTGTAAAACATGGACTTGTAAAGGCTAATTTCCACTCAACCTCGCAAGCCAGGGTCTTTTACTTCCGCACGGCGCGGAGCCCGAGCACAGGTAAAAGACCCTGGCTTGCGAGGTTGACTTTCCACTCCAGAAAATAAGCAGCGGATCGGAACAAAACAAAATCGGCGCATGCGTCATAAGTAAAAAAATTTTGGTTCCGATTGATCTAGACTTGCTCCAAGTCTCTCTTTCATTGTCATATAGTATCGATCCACTATAGTGTACATTACATGACGTAGCATGGAGAAGCGGAGCGAGAAAGAGAGACTTGTCAACTTCGGAAAATCTCGGTTCAAAACTGAACCGAAAATGCAAGTCTTGCTTTAATTGTTTTCCTTCAATTTCTTCCTATGTAGTCTAGGACCTGTATATGAGTTTGTATGCGATTCATTTAGGACAGGTAATCTCAACTGTTTTAGGGTAAAATGACCATGGCGGTCAACATGGCATATGTGCGAAAACCTGAATCTGGGACGAAAGTCCTGAAAATGACCCCGCCCTGCAACGGCAGTGTCGACATAGCTCTAACTTCCGAAAAGGAAAAGCGATAGCCTTTCTGAAGTGCTTATAGTGTTTAGAAGGGTTGCTTTTAGGGGTGGTCATTGTAAGGAAAAATTTGTCTAAGTATAATATTTTACCAGAAAATGACCATGCACCACCCCAGGAAAATTGCTGATTATGCACAAAATAACTAATATGCCTGGCAGAAATTAAATATTCAAATTTCCTAAAAAATTTATCGTGGGGTGAAAAACTATGCTTAATTTAATATAAATATTGTTCATTTCATAAGGATTGTCATTGTTTTCTTTAAATATAATACATTTTATTTCACTTAGCCCCCACGAAAACACGATTTCAGCCATTGTACTTTTACATAATCATAAATGGCTGAAGAAGATTTCAAAGAAGATTTCATCCACTTTTGTAACAGTGCAGTGTATCGATATTGTGTCCTTCGATATTCCGCCAAATTGCCGCCATTTTAATGGCTCGCCGCTTCTCTCTCTGATAAATGCAACTTCTTCGTTTCCATATATATTTTGATTAGAGTATCCAAGAGCACTTCATTTGTCCCATTAGGAAGGAAAAATCCTCCCGTATACCATTTAGGTTCAAAATAAAAAACAAATAATTTGAAAGTCACGCGGAATCTTCGCGAAAACTTCTCGTGGACACATGACAGGGGGGGTGTGAATATTTTCACGAATATGTTCGCCACCACAGAAACATAATTAAATATGATATTTGTGGTGTTACTCTGAGTGCATATCCACACCGGGCGAGCTTGAAAAATATGCCCGGCCACGGTGGGATTCGAACCTACGACCTTTGGAATACTAGCCCAATGCTCTTCGAACGCCCAATGCTCTTCCAAGAAAAAATTCATATTACTAGAATACATTGGTATCGAAGGAACTAGATTCTGCTCCGAAATATCACTTACTCGAACCGTCCTGACCGCGTAGCTCAGTTGGAAGAGCATTGGGCTAGTATTCCAAAGGTCGTAGGTTCGAATCCCACCGTGGCCGGGCATATTTTCAAGCTCGCCCGGTGTGGATATACACTCAGAGTAACACCACAAATATCATATTCACCTGAGTACACTACACCAACACAGAAAAAAATTCATATTACTAGAATACATTGGTATCGAAGGAAATAGATTCTGTTCCGAAATATCACTTACTCGAACCGTCCTGACCGCGTAGCTCAGTTGGAAGAGCATTGGGCTAGTATTCCAAAGGTCGTAGGTTCGAATCCCACCGTGGCCGGGCATATTTTTCAAGCTCGCCCGGTGTGGATAT
>CACRXK020001311.1:0-19119 GCA_902702795.2 Paramuricea clavata | reverse complement strand
AAAAAAACCCCAAAAAACCAACTCATTTTCATCTGAGCGCTTGATTAAATGTGGTGTACCACAAGGCTCTATATTAGGGCCATTATTCTTTTTGTTGTGCATCAATGATTTGCCACATTGTCTAAACAAAACAAAACCGCGGTTGTTTGCTGATGACACAAATTTGACTGCTTCAGCAAATTCTATTACTGACCTAGAGACTGCAGTAAATTCTGATTTAGAGAACCTTAGAAAATGGTTAATAGCCAATAAACTTAGCCTCAATGTAGCTAAGACAGAGTTTATGTTGATTGGCTCTAAACCTATGATCAAAAATATTTCTGATTCTTGCCCAAATGTTTACATTGAAAATATACAAATTAAACAAGTTCATGAATGCCAAACTCTAGGAGTAACAATTGACCAGCATTTATCTTGGAAAATTAATACCGAAAATATTTGCAAAAAAGTTACAGCAGGAATCTCTGCTATTCGTCGGATCAAACCATTTGTTGATCAAGATATACACTTATTTTGATATATAACACTATTGTTCGTCCGTACTTTGACTACTGCTGTGAAGTATGGGATGTATTTGGCGAAACTCAATCAAGACGACTGCAAAAACTGCAAAATAGAGCGGCAAGAATTATTCTGAATATAAGCAATGACGCAGATTATACGATTGCTTTACGTACTTTGGGCTGGGAGCCACTCCAAACTGAAAGGGAGAAAACTAAAGCAAGAATGGTGTATAAGTTATTAAACAAAACTGGCCCAAAATCACTCACAAATCTATTTTCGTTTAAAGAGTGAGAAAACTAATTACCACCTTCGGGATGTCTCAAGTGGTCTTTATTTACCAAAACCACGTACAAATAGCATGAAAAATAGTTTTATGTACGACGGAGCAAACATTTCGAATTCTATACCAAAAGAAATTAGGGAAAGCAAGTCACTTTCTTCCTTTCGAAATAAAATCGGCACTGCTCACATTCAGTACTTGGTAACCTTTGTAAATATAACTTACCTGTAAATAGCTCAAAACATTTGTTATATCTTTTAAATTTATATATTACTGTAATAGCTTAGCTTATCCTTATCATATTCTGCATGTAAAATAATTTTCTGGCACACGCCCCCCGTGGAAATCAGCTACGGTTGATGGGGTCAGCGTGGATAAATAAAGTTCTACTACTACTACTAGTCACTACTAGCCATTAAAATGGCGGCAATTTGGCGGAATATCGAGGGACACAATATCGAAGGTAAAATACACTGCACTGTTACAAAAGTGGATGAAACCTTCTTTGAAATCTTCTTCAGACATTTATGATTATGTAAAAGTACAATAACTGGATGATATTTGCGAGATTCGGCGATAAAAATTAAACAAGACGGCAAAATATGGCTGAAATCGTATTTTCGTGGGGGGTAAGTGAAATAAAATGTATTATATTTAAAGAAAACAATGACAATCCTTATGAAATCAAAAATATTTATATTAAATTAAGCATAGTTTTTCACCCCATGATAATGTTTTTTAGGAAATAAGAATATTTAATTTCTGCCAGGCATATTAGTTATTTTGTGCATAATCAGCAATTTACCTGGGGTGGTGCATAGCATTTTCTGGTAAAATATTATACTTAGACAAATTTTTCCTTCCAATGACCACCCCTAAAAGCAACCCTTCTAAACACTATAAGCACTTCAGAAAGGCTATCGCTTTTCCTTTTCGGAAGTTAGAGCTATGTCGACACTGCCGTTTCAGGGCGGGGTTTTCGCACATATGCCATGTTGACCGCCATGGTCATTTTACCCTAAAACAGTTGAGATTAACTGTCCTAAATGAATCGCATACAAACTCATATACAGGTCCTAGACTAAAGTTATTTACTATAATGGAACTCATGTTATTTACACTGTGCTAGATCAGTACATATAAACACTGACAGAAAACAATTAAAGCAAGTCTTGCATTTTCGGTTCAGTTTTGAACACAGGGGGTCCAACTAAGAGCTGTGTTATGAATATGAATAAAACATTAATTAAACGTAATATGAATAAAACATGAGATTTGGATTTGGATTTGGATTTATTAAAATAATTACATCGCAGCTTTACAGCTGAATTGCGTAATTTACAATTGGCTAATTGGACAAGAAAATTTGATATATTACATGAATAATTTACTACTTTAATAGTGATTACAGTAAATTACAGTGATTACATTAATTTACTCTAATAATTGTATGTGTATTTTACTCTAACAATTGTATGACTATTATAATAGTAATTACGATAAAAAGTTTAAAAGGCTAATTTACACTAATAATTGTATGCGAACATCCAATAAATAAACATCAAGTTTCATGCGCTAATATATTTAAATTATTGCACTTACTTGTATAAATCATAAGAGCTTGCATTTGAAGTGGATAGTTTCAAACAGAGCGCTTATATATGCTCAGAAACATTGCTTCGAACGATTGTTCAAATATGGCGAATAAATTGACAAAACGAAAATATTACACGACGTTCCAACGAAAATAACAGCAAGGATTGCGGGCGCGCGAGCGAAAAGGCGAGGGAAGGAATAAATAAAAGGGATGAAACAAATATCACGTGACATTTTGAAATGCTTCTAGACTATCCGTTTAAGCTTTTTGTGTTATTTTTAGGGCTCAGTCGATGTTCTCTTACATGAACAAGCCTAGTAATTACCAAAAAAGCACTGATTAATGTAATTTATGTGATTGATAACCGCGGACATTCTTAGCCATTTTCGCGAGATGTGTTCCATAAGTAGCCTGTTCTCGTGACGTATGACGAAATAATAATAAAACTAAATAATGTAAAACAAAACCGTTGGTCGCTACATTTAAATATTTCATATTAGCCGGTACAGCTAAACATTGTTTATTTTCATTAATTAAGCGCGTAGGCGTTGTTGGAGTTGGCAGGAGGCGTTTTGGAATTTTCCGAGAGAACAGGCTACTTATGGAACACATCACACGATCGTATTACCGGTGTTTCATCCCTTCTATTAACATCTATTACCCTCGCCTTCCGCTCGCGCCCGCAATCCCTCCTGTTATTTTCGTTGGAACATCATGTAATATTTTCGTTTTGTCAATTTATTCGCCATATTTGAACAATCGTTCGAAGCAATGTTTCTGAGCATATATAAGCGCCCTGTTTGAAGCTATTCAGTGCAAAGGCAAGCTCTTATGATTTATACAAGTAAGTGCAATAATTTAAATAGATTACGTTATAATGTTTTATTCATATTACGTTTAATTAATGTTTTATTCATATTCATAACACAGCTCTTTATAGTTGGACCCCCTGTGTTTTGAACCGAGATTTTCCGAAGTCTCTCTTTCTCGCTCCGCCCCTCGGTACTACGTCATGTAATGTACAATATAGTGGATCGATACCATATGACAATGAAAGAGAGACTTGGAGCAAGTCTACGATTAATCCGGCTACGTTGCTGGACGGATAATAAAAAGTTGAAATATTTTCAACTTTTTTTGGTCCGGCCCACGGATTGAACCTGGCGACTAATCAAAATGCCGTATTATCTCGCATAAATTGAAATAATTAAATACCTATAAAGTTTGTTCGTTCACTGCAACCAGGTATATCAATCATGTTTCGCTCGCTACTCTGTTCCGGTGTCCCTATCGTTTTGGAAACGTTTCGTCGATGATGTCATCTCTGCGGTTTCTACAATTGAGATCGATATTCTGCTGCAACATTTAAATTCTATTGAGCCATCCATCCAATTCACGGTAGAACGTGAGATAAATGGACATTTAGCTTTTTTGGATTTGAATGTGCACAGAACTGTCGAAGGGAAGTTAGAGACTGATGTTTATCGCAAACTCATACACACAGACAAATACTTGTCATACGACTCTCATCACCCAGTAAGCCATAAAAGATCCGTAGCAAAAACTTTGCTTCAAAGAGCTGAATCGTTGCCGTCAGACAGTGATTCTCAAGCTAATGAATTGAACGTGAATATGTTCTAAAGGTTTTAGGGGAAAACAATTACCCAAAGCGTTTTCTTAATGATTGGCTGAGACCACCTGTTTGTAGGAACCAAAATAACTCCGAGGGTGATACCTCTGTTAAGGGTTTTGCAATAGTTCCATACATTCAAGGTGTCACAGAACCAATCAAGAGAATCTTAAGTAATTGTAATATTAAGGTTGCTTTAAAACCCTATTTGACTTTAGGCCATATTTTCGCAAAGCCAAAAGATCCTGTTCAAACAAATCAGAAGACTCATGCTATATATTCTATACCATGCGGTGACTGCGACAAAGAGTATTTGGGTCAGTCTAAACGCCAGTTTGGTACACGGCTAAAAGAACATCAAAAGGCTGTTTCAACTTTAGACAAGGGAAAATCAGCTTTAGCCGAACATGTATGTTACACCAAACACGAGATTGCGTGGGAAAACTCTAAAGTAATTACCACAAACAATCACTATGGTCAAAGACTTTGCCTAGAAGCGTGGCATATAAATATGAGTCATCATGCTTTGAATAGGGATGACGGTGCCTATTTGCCAGAGGAATATATGCATTTTCTTGGCAGGTGACGTCATCCCTTGGGTATTTAAGAAGCCACGATCGCAGTTTTAGATCACCCCTGATGAAGACACTAGTCTGGAGTGTCGAAACGTTGGGTCTTGATTACAATTCGACTGGGCTTTGTAATCATTTATTTAAACCAGAGTAGCGAGCGAAACATGAATTAAATACCTGTATAAAATTTACAAAATGGAGAATGTGAGACTGGAACGAAGTCCATTTTTCTCCTTTTCCGATCCGATCATTCCACTTGTCCTTTTACTGGAAATCGCTTGTTACTGGACTGGACTTGTACACTATGGACTGGACTTGTAAACTATGGACTTGTAAAACATGGACTTGTAAAACATGGACTTGTAAAACATGGACTTGTAAAACATGGACTTGTAAAATATGGACTTGTAAAACATGGACTTGTAAAACATGAACTTGTAAAACATGGACTTGTAAAACATGAACTTGTAAAACATGGACTTTTATAACATGGACTTGTAAAACATGTGCGAGTTTATTATCGATGATATGTTCCTTTATATGCACACCTATATAGAGAAACAGATAAAAATACACGAATTATTCTGCAGTGCTCGCTTGTCCCTGCCCCCACCTTATTTTGCCCCCGGAATTGGACGGACAGGCAATAACGAAATAGATTGGACCGAGTCAACATGATTTAACTTAGCCTGCATGGCATTCCCTCAATTTTATGGGGGGGGGGCCTGATTTGCAGCGGGCAGGATTTTAGCGGGCCCTTCGAAAATATTTAATCCTTTTTTGCACATCTATGTTAAATAGTTTTTTAGCTAACATACATTTTGACAAAAAAACTTCCACTATTTGCATGGGCATGCATTTTCTATCATAGCTAGAATGTTGTCCCGAGCCGACGGCGAAGGAACTAATTCCCCTCGGCTATTTATACCCAGGGAAACGAAAGCATTAGCGAAGTCTAAAGTTCATCAATAATCGCGGGCATGACCAACGATCTTGAGTGGGTGGTCATCCTCACTGATTTAAAAATATGGCTGATTACTTGGAGGAGTGGGATAAGCAAGATTTCAATTTTAAAAGACATATATTTGGAAAATCGTTTCATATACAACAAGCTTGAAGCAATTTTGTTTGAAGAAATGAGAAGAATTGATTTACTATGGGAAATCGTGAAATATACGGCAAGTTTTCTTTGAATATTTAAATAATGTTTACGAATTTTGTTGCTTTAACTTTTTTCCTAAAAACATGAACTGTTTTCCTTTTCAACGAAGCTCTAAGTTTCATAAATTACCGTTTAATTTTGAGAAAAAATCTTAAAATGTAAAGGCGAACAAATTGATTTGAAGACTGGACTGAAATTACCTAGCAATTTGTTTTATCACCGAGCCGACGGCGCTTCGCGCCGTGCGAGGGTACTATTTCTCCCCGGCTATTTACACCCGGGGAAACGAAAGCATTAGCGAAGTCTGAAGTTCATCAATGATCGCGGGCGCTCACCAACGGTGTTGAGTGGGTGGTCATCACTGATCTCAAAATATGGCCGTTTGCCAGGAGTGAAGAAGGCAAAAAATATAAAAAAATACATGTAAGAAAGCTTGGAAAATCGTTTAAATTGTATAACTTTTTTGCAATTTTTAAACGTAGACATTGATAATAATTGATATTGAATGATAAATCCTAAAGTATAGGGCAAGTTTGTTTCAATTGTTTAGGTGTTTTTGTTATCTTTAAAGAGTTCTCGTTCTCATGTCTATCTTCAGGTGATAATCGTGCAACATCTTCATGCTACATTGGAATATATTTTGGCCTTTCGTGTAGTAAAAAATTAAATGTTCATACCGCTCTCTTTCTTTCGGTTTCATAAAAGGCAGGTCACTTTCTTTCCAATCAGCAGAGTCTGCCCAATCGTGAAAAAAGTTGCACATGGGTTTTGGTCGTTGTTCTTCTGTGGTGGGGGTGTAAGGAAATTAGATTTACGAGTATCAGGCACCGGTGATGATATCTCAGCAAAGACAGGAGTAGTAGATACTAGTGGAGTTCCCTGAACAGGGGCTTCGTGATAGTGAGCCGGGACATCCATCTTATTTTTGAAAGTCAAAAACCGATTTAGTTGATCAGAGTAAAGCTTGCTTTTTTCCACTGTGGTAAGCTGTGGCGCTTCCATCTTCTCTTGCATTCTCTCTTCGGCATCATACATTGCATTTACAAGCGATGCTTGACGATACGACTGTTTGTGCAAAAACTCTGCAATCTCGCCGTGAAGTACGTTGGTCTTAAGTCGTTGTTGATCGTCTGTTGTTGGCTTTAAATCCAACATCAAGTACCCGTGAGGTCGGCTCGTGCCATCTTCATAGCTCCCATAGCTTCAAAGCATTTCTTTGCCCTGATGAAATATATTTTGGACAATGTAGATGATCCCCAAATTTCGGTGATGACTTCCTTTCGTAAAAAGATCAGCAATACGTTCATGTTTGCCAGATTGAGTGATAAGGTCGTCCAATACGATCAAATTCCGTTGCGATACGTCCAATTAATCTGCGTTGTCGATATCATTGGGAATGCCTTGATTACCAGCTTGATTCCAGGGCATATTCCTCATCATATCAAAATAGGAGGTTGCCATTGACCATAACACCAAATGATACGTTGAGGAGGTGGAATTATAGTTTTCTGTTTATTCTCCAAGAGAGTTTTCACCCACACAGTCTTGCCGCTTGACGTACACCCAGTTACGATCGATGCACGTGAAAGGTTGTTGCATGACTGTGTCTCCACCGTAAGAGTTTGTTGCCCAAGATTACGATTTCCATATGCAAGGACAAACTTCTTGTGGCGAAGGTCCGATTACTCGCATTTGCAAACGTTTTACCGCAGATGTCCCTTTCACAATACATGGTTACTTCTCAACAGTAAAATGATTTAAAGCAGTGGCAAAGTGGCATATTTATTCCGTTGGCTATAGTCATGACTATTAAGACTATTGTCATGGCTATTAAGAGTATGATCAGAACTATTAAGACTATAGTCATGATTATGAGACTGTAATTAACTATAGTCATGATTTTAAGACTATAGTCATGACTATTAAGACAACAGTCATGACTTTTAAGACTATAATCATGACTATTAAGACTATAGTCATGACTATTAAGACTATAATCATGACTATTAAGACTATAATCATGACTTTTAAGACTATAATCATGACTATTAAGACGATAATCATGACTATTAAGACTGTAATCATGACTATTAAGACTATAATCATGACTATTAAGACTATAATCATGACTATTAAGACTATAATCATGACTATTAAGACTATAATCATGACTATTAAGACTATAATCATGACTATTAAGACTATAATCATGACTATTAAGACTATAATCATGACTATTAAGACTATAGTCATGACTATTAAGACAATTGTCATGGCTAATACGACTATAGTCTAGACCTAGTCAAGAGAGGGCAAGCCAAGCCTTATATATGTGTTATTTCCCATTAAGTCTTCATTCAGTTGTTGACCACCGAACAGAGATGATTATCACTTATATCAAACACAGACCGTTTGTGGAGCTCTTGTGTATTTCTAAACCAATTCAACAGCAAGCTCTGTTGAATTCTGCATCTCATGAACAGATTTGCTTTCTATGTAATTTATAATTACTTTACATATCCTAAAGGAACATTGAACAAACTTGCAACATTTAAAGACGATCTCGCCCACTTGGCAGACAGAAGTAGAAGTTTTAGAAAGAAAAAGAAACTTCTTGTTCAGCGCTGGAGTGGCTTTCTAGGATTGGTACTTGCGCCACTTTTAGAGGGCCTTGCAGAATTGGTATAAAATAATCATCATTAGTTCACATCGTCATTCCAACCTTGGGCAGCAAAGAAAGATCATCTCCGAGACACGGGCGCGTTGAAGATATACTTGGACACTTAAACGATAATGTTGATAAAAACAATGCCGAAGAACTTTTTCACTTCACTACATTCTCACATCCACGGATATTCTCACATGGAATCTTCAATTGGAAATTGTATACAAATGACAGAGTATACGTGGAACAAATATTGTAGATCATTTGCAATCCACTGTCTTACCATATAATACTGAATTCCAGAACCGGCTGGACTGAATATATTTCGAAAAGGTCTTGAAAAATTGGAAATTGATAAAAACGTAGTCGTAAATTGACATAATCTTGCAATGCTAGCCCTCTAGCAGCCACTACATGATGCGGATACACAGTCTGCTCATCCTGCTCATCAGCACTACAGTGATGAGGCCCATAAGGCCGAAACGGTACCGTCTCCACTGCCAATTTTTTGACTAGCTAACTACAAATCACACATTAAGCATAAGCACCAGACATGCAGCATAACTAATCATTTTATTGATGTGCGTGAGGCGGATCATTCGAGCCTAAAATTTATGCTTATTGATCAACACCACAATGAATTACTTAAGAGTGAAAACTTTTGGATAGGAATGTTGTTGACCAACCGGAAAGGTCTTAATGGTAGTCATGATTTCGCCCAACAATAGTAACTTGTTCATATATATTGTATATAAGTATGTTCTGTAGTTAAGCTAGGCACCCTGATGAAGGCTGTGGCATGCAGCCGAAAATTTAGTTTAATTAACCTATATATATATATATATATATATATATATATATATATATATATAGGTTAATCACCTGGCAAAAAGCCGTTAATATAAGTTAATCACCAACACATATTTTAACGTTTTGACTTTATTGTCCTCATTAAAGTAAAATCATTTACACAAACCCCTACTTTTATGCCCTACCAGATGACCATAATTATTCATACACCTCAGAATCCTGTTCAATGTTCAACCCCGAGGGGTACATTGTCATAAGTCTATTAATCCAATACATTTCCTTAATAGTTTGTTCTGTTGGATTGGTTTTGTCAATTATGACTATATCACAATCATTCATATATCATATATATGTTGGAGGTTTTCTAAATAATGCTGCAGCTGCGCAATCAACTCTAATGGGTCTTCAATCTTGTTCCCAATACCACAAATAGTTCAAGGTACATTGTAGTTTATGACTCTCAATTCGATAAAAGATTGCGCTTATATCAAATACTTTGACAATTTGTAGCTACTCTAACATGGGACGCTAATTAATTACAATTTGCTTTTATGACAAAAATGCTGACCTCAGCTTAAGGTAATTCCGCAGTAATTGTTCCCGAAATGAGAATGTGCTGAAACTTCCCAGGCATGGAGTTTATGAAATACTTAAAGTAAGATCACACAAAAAAGTCGGGGTCACCGAACTCGTTAAGAAGATATGACAATCACAATATACCACCGTTACCCCAATATGTCGCCATCTTGACGCTCATTACGAGCAACAGCAAAATCACAACAGCCCGATATTTATTGACATTTATAGCGCGGATTTGCTTTAGTAAACCTATCTTTGTAGTTATTTTTGAAAAAATATTGTGTTTTGAGCAAAATGAAACTACTAACGTGTACAATTCTGATCCACAAATGTCTTTTCCACATTTCTTTACATATCTTTCTTTGAGAACATGCATTGATAAAGCATTTTTTTTCAAGATCTAGAAATGATTTTTCTTTTAGTTTCGGATTGAAATGTAAAATGCATTAAAGAAATAAATTATCAGTTAAAAAACGGGGGTCACCGATCTTTTTAGGGAATTGTGGCATTAAAACGTGAAATACAAGTAAATAAATATACTACAGACACAGGAACCCTAGCTACACTTTTGTATGCCTTTTTTGAAAACATTGATTTTAACGAAATTCTTTGCACGAATGTAACCAAAGATATTTTGAAGTAACATAAAATTGTCATAAAATGATTTTTTTTAAACGGTACGTATAATGGATGAAATTACAAGTTATGAGATGTGCGCAGTAAAAGTGCGCAATGCAAAACTTCTTTGGTATTGAAATTTACTATATAAATATTTTATTTGGGTTATTTGATACTTTGGGGCGAATAATTTACTGCGAAAACGGCTAAGAATGTCCGATGTTATAAATCACATAAATTACATTGATCAGTGCTTTTTTGGTAATTACTAGCCTTGTTCATGTAAGAGAACATCAACTGAGCCTTAAAAATAACACAAAAAGCTTAAACGGTTAATCTAGAAGCATTTTAAAATGTCACGTGATATTTGTTTCATCCCTTTCATTTATTTCTTCCCTCGCCTTTTCGTTCGCGCGCCCGCAATCCTTGCTGTTGTTTTCGTTGGAACGTCATGTAATATTTTCGTTTTGTCAATTTATTCGCCATATTTGAACAATCATTCGATGCAATATTTCTGAGCATATCTTAGCGCCCTGTTTGAAGCTATTCACTCCAAATACAAGCTCTTATGATTTATACAAGTAAGTGTAATAATTTAAAGATATTACGTTATAATGTTTTATTCATATTCATAACACAGCTCTTAGTTGGACCCCCTGTGGTAAAGTGAAGGAAAATTAACTTATGTAAAACATATGCAATCGCGAAACCTGAACAGAATGTGTCAGCAGTATAATTAATCGATAATTGACGCTGTACGGATTTAAGATCCTGTTAATGTCATCATCAAGTCAAGTGGGATTATCTCGCTTTGCAAAGCCACGGAAAATTTTAGTCGCGCAACAGCGCAAGGTATGCTACATATAGTACGTTTATACTAACGCAGCGCTTGCACAAATCAAAGACGCTGAGCTTTCGCATTAGAGACCTTACGACCCAGGACGGCAACTCAGCAGCAACGGCCACCAATACAATAAATCATGAGAGAATTGAATAATCACAATATATGAATAACTTAGACATAGTCCTCGCTCTGTAATTACAACGCCAATTCAGAGATGTTACGTCTTGATGCAACGGATCGATGCATTTCAAGCCGCAACAAGTGCAATTTAAAACCAGGTTCAGCCGAACTCTACCCAATCATAAAACCCATGTCTTAAATGTAAGACTACATTAAATTCATACGACTGATAATACGCGTCGAATTATTTTTACTACCATTTATTTGAAGGAGTTTGTTTTGGCCGTCGCGCCACCGCCCCAAATTCGCAAGGACCCCAATATTGATCTGCTACGCTTCAAGAATCACGGTCACGAGTATCTGCGTGAGCAAAACTATCTATTACACACTGAGGGTAGATATCTCCCAAAAATTTAGCTCCCATTTTGTAAATCGGAAGACTATATGGGTT
This sequence comes from Paramuricea clavata, assembly GCA_902702795.2. Lineage (NCBI taxonomy): Eukaryota > Metazoa > Cnidaria > Anthozoa > Malacalcyonacea > Plexauridae > Paramuricea > Paramuricea clavata. Next base: position 7,287 of record CACRXK020001311.1, on the reverse strand, counting down.
GGCTAATAAATTCCTAAAGTTCACATTTATTCATATTTAGAGTGTACTGTAGTTGCACCTGTAGACTGTGACTAAAAAATATGAATCTGTGAGTAATTGTAAGTAAAGTCTCATATACATATCCCTACGTCGCAAGTAAAATGGAAATGTCCTTGGTATCCAATATTATTAATTATTCTGCATATGTAAGAGATATTTACCGGACACAGAAGATAAATCTCTTCCATCCAATTTCTTGATGTGAACTGCAGCCCTCGTGCAGTAGGAAAGGAAAGATGGCCAGCTTCACCACCGATAAATACCAACATTTCCAATCACGTGACTATACTTAAATTAACTTGCGCGCGCAAATTACTTATTTCGCATAAATAATTTCAACTATAAATTATTCCGGGAAGCAATAAAAACACTTATCCATGTGGCAATAAGTTCCTAAAAACACTCTAAAAGATAGGTTAAACTAATTAATAACACACGTGCTGTTCGAATTCAGAAAATAACAGGATTATAATGAAAAACTGGAGCTTTCTTTGTAGATAAAAACGAAAAAAAACTTCCCCCGGCTTGTTTCAATATTTTTTGCTGAACCGGTCCGAACAGTGAGCACGACGATTCCACGCGCAGGTCGCAAAGATGAAGTCTGATATATATAAATCGTATTTTAAACTGTATTAACTGTAAGAAGCCACCTTAATTACCCTGTTTAATTTAAGAAAAATATGTAAAATGTAAAGGAGAGCAAATTAATTTGAAAACCGAACTGAAATTACTTAACAATTATTCTGTTTTATAAAGTAAAAACAGTTTATCGGAAAAGGCAGTTTATAGTTTAATATTAAATTGAAGATTTCAAAACATTTTACGAATCGATTTGGGCTAAATTTTACATTAAATCAAAGCTCACAAAATGCATAACAACTTTCAAACAGTACATATTTCGGAAATTCATTGTTATATATAGTTAAAAGCGATAATCTTTCAACTATTTTTGGCGTGTTGTACATATTAAAATATAATAATACTTTATCTTAAATCAATGTTTGGAAAATACATGCAAGGAATTTCTGCATGCATGTATTTCTAGTTACACGCTATTTTTGACTTAAATATCATTTCAAAAATTGCAAATTAGATTCACGTTTTCTATAAATATTTTATAAACACGTTTAAAAACGAAAGGTGGGTTTTCTGAGACGCAAATTGAGAAAACGAAGTTTTCAAGAGGCTGTGGCTCACGTTTAATTTCCCATTGATCTCGGGTACGTGTCAGATTTAAATAATATTTCAAAGAACGAACCCCACCACTGGACAAAATAAGAAATTTTTTTATTTTTCCTCATGTGCAACGTTTTCTCGATTTGCTTGGTCTTACTGGAGATTGTCTGTTAATCATATATTCTCAGGCGGAAAGTTTGTATTGTTGTATTTTACAAATGCTTTCTCTGTTGACATATGGCTGTTAATTCACATCCCATCAAGAATAAATAAGCCGACGTATATCAACTCGAAATCCTTTGCGTATATTGGTTATGTTTTTTCAAAGTTTTTAAATCTTCAAAGTTCAAAACTTAATTTTTTTTAATTAAAAAAACGCAACTGTAAATTTAAGCTTCCTCGCCGTGGGTACGAAATTTTTTTTAAATGTTATCATATGTAGTTACATTTGTGACGAAGAAGCTAAATTAAAAGTGTATATAAATTATATAGATCCTGAAATTTTCCATAGACATACCGGTAGTAACATCGCATCGTTAACACCGCTAAATAATGCGTTTTCGGCAAAATCTATCTTATGAATGACTACCAACAGCTGTTCCAGCTGTCATCACAATAATGACGTGTTTGAGACATTCAGTCACATCTTGTGTCAATTTGGTTCAGTTTACTGCAGCTGTCAAATAGGGATACATCACAGAAAACAATTCATCTAGAGAAATAAAAGTTTAACTTCCTGAAAGGTAAATGTTGCTGTGAATATTTCATTATTATTCAAATGTTAAATTAGACAACCATATATAAGGCTGCATTCGAAATAAAAATAAATACGAGCAATATTAGGAGCTCTTAAGCCTGAAACTGCTTTTGTCTTGAGGTTTATCGTTATGAATTCATAAACTTTTCTGCCAGAGTTCACTCATGCGAAAAGCTTCTGTTATGGATGGTCAGTAGCGATTGCGCGTGAGAATTAATAAATAAATAAATAAATATAAATAAATATATGAATTAAAGATAGGGTACTGCAGTCCGGTCTGCGCATGTGCACATAGAATTCTCCTCCCGTGATATAAACATTTCAATTAGGTTTTTATTTTATTTTATGTTCTTGCAAAGCCTGATTGTTGTATCTTGATAATTTATTATGTTGTAGACGCATGAAAATATAAACACTTGTCGAATAGAGTTCAATATTTTGAACACCGAAATATAAACAGAGGCTTTTATTTGTTTATATATGAACTTGTACCCTACCTTTAACGCATCGCAATATATACAGGATTCCAAATGCAGCTATAACGACAGCCGCTCATACTAAAAATGAATGTTTTCGAAGGTTTCTTTTTTGTTTTGTGCAGAAAACACCAGCAATACACGAATGATATAAAACGTATTGTAAATGGACACGTTTAGCATGTTGATGGAAAACTCGTGCATATACGGCGCTCGATTCGTGCCTTTGGCACTTCTACTAGGGAGGGCCTTCAGGGGTCCTCTGGTATAACGTTACGTCACTGATATCGATGGCATGTACACAGAAACATATATAGCATTTCAAAAACGTTTCAAATTGTTTTATATGTGTTGGTGCAATGTTATTTGACACTAAATATTTGAATATGTACTATTTGTTGCCACATCGTTCTTGTTACCTGACGAAGCTACCGAATATGTCGAGGAAAGCCCTGCACATATGTTGGTGAAAGCTTTTGCCAAGGCGGTTCTTTCATTTTATCACAGTTCACGACGTCATTGCAGCCATATTGCGTCCAATATTGTATCCATCACAAACATAGCAACTAACAACATTTGGGGTGACCCAAGCAATCCATTGACTGTTGAACAATTATGTCACGCTATACTCCAGCATTTCAGCGAATAACCTGGGTTCCTAAACGAAATTGTAAAACTTGAGTTATATTGCAGTCAAATTTATTAATTGCAGTTACAAGCGCTGTGAATTTTCTTTTAAGAACGGTGAGGATTGTCTCTTACCAACTTTTGTGTCGTAGAAATTTTGCTGTCATTTTGTTTTTTAACCCACCAAGTTGGGTTACCTTTAGGGTGCGTTACATGCGTCACCTTAGGTTACGTTACCAAGTCGCGTTATCGATTTACATCACAATGGCGTAGTGCTAGCGATTCGCTATAAATGCAGCTAGCGTCCTTGCACGTGCATAGTCTGTATTCCACGATCACGATGGAATGTTCTGACGATACACCAGCTGCTTGTCCTACAACTGTCAGTGGTACGTTTCCATTCTGTGGCAAAACACCGAGCAGCGAGGTTTTTTTTTCCATGACGAAGCTTGTTATCTGTATACGAGAGCGATGAACGCTTATGAAAATAGTGATTCCAATCTTCCCGTTTGGCCAACTGATGACTTATTCGTAAATTCGATGTTTATCTTTATTTTTAACATAATACTCCGATAAACATATTGATAATATAAATTGACCTGTTACGGGTACATTAAGGCATGGAATGGACAAAATGACTCGCAGAATGTTGCTTATTTGACGAAAGTAACAAATTATTATGACAAATTATATGTTGACATGTTTGCTTTTTAAATGAAGTATGCATATTCGTCATTAGATACCACTTATGTATGGTGCAGTGTTACAGATATATATATATATATATATGTGTTTTAGAGTTTACAATAATTTGTAACAACATTTGCTGCTGATGTTCTGAACTTCTGTTAAATATTTAAATAACAAAATATACGCAGTTTATGCTTGAGATGGAAATAAAAAAATGGTGTATTTCACAGGCGCGGATCCAGACCGTGGCAAAAGTGGCTCGAGCCACGGTCAGATTTTTCCCACCCAGGATTTTCCGGGATTCACCTTTGTTGGATACTGCATTAGACTGCATTACGCATTTTTAAGAAGTATATATTAGTTATTTGAAATACAGCAAAATTGAGCAAATATAGGTCTACAGCAAACAATTTGAATAATATCTTTTGTAATTGTTCTCATATTACAGTAATATGTGCTAAAAGCAGGAAAAACTTCCGAAATATATTCCTTGTTCAATAGTATAATTATCCAGTTAAACTGAACTATAAAAACCGCCGAAAGCGTGCCGAATTGTGCCGAATATGTTCGGAAAACAGTCGTAAATTCGAAGCTGCGATCACAGCCACAAAATGCCACGGTCAGCGTGCAAAAAATTGCGCAATTGTTACTAAATATAGTAACTTTCTGCCACGGTGCAGCGTTGCAAACCAATCACAGGGCAAGTTGTGGTCATGTGCGCCACGGTCTGCCACGGTGGCTCTGTTTTGATTGCGCAATACAAATGATCAACAATAAAGTTCGATACTTGTCGACTTGACGGGATAAAGAATAATACATCACAAGCTACATGGATGCTATCAGGATGGAAGCTTTTATAAAAAGTCGATGTTCTTAGCAAGCTCGTCGAAGTCTTTCAACAAGCAAACCTAAGCGAACATATTTCAGGGGAATTATCGCTCTTGAGGCAACAATATGATGAATTTATCACTGAAGAAAGGCTGCGCCGTATAACATCTACTGGCGACATCGTGCTGCCAACGTGCGAATTTTCAAAACTGCAGTTCTCCAAGAGCCAAACTGAAAGATCTGGGCCTAATGTTCCTGTTAGGTAAGAATTTTTAATCGACTTATATTAAATTTGCATTTACGCTGGGGTCAGGGAATAATTTGTGCATGCAAATTTGTATGTATGTAAATTTTTGTTAGTCAAATAGTAATATGATCTCGAACACATGGCGGTTGTCAATAAAATATAGATTGCATTTATCCGCTATGTAGTCGTGAAATATTAGTACAAACTCTATTTAAAACTGTTATCAGTGTTTTGCTACAGTTTACGGCTACAACATTTGATTGTCGACTGTAAAATGAAATGTTTACTTCAGTATTGGGTCTATATAGTCGTCTATTTGGTTTCACCAAGCTTTAAATAGCGCCTTAATATTTGTAGGTTGACCAGGGGTCGGTTGTTCTAAGCTAAGGCTAATCCTTGGTTAAAATTTAACCTAGTGTTTTTGTTTGTGTGTTTCTGCATGCCTGTTTACTTCGAAGCTTTGAAGAAAACTTTCATTCATCCAGACAAGATTTCTGAAGAAATATTTCTAAATTGCTTGTGTGATGTTACTCTGAGTGTATATATCCACACCAGGCAGGGTTGAAAAATATGCCTGGCCATGGTGGGATTGGAACCTATGACCTTTGGAATACTAGCCCAATGCTTTGCCAACTGAGCTATGCAGTCAGATCGGTTCGAGTATGCAATACTTTGGAACTGAGTCTAGTTCCTTCGATACCAGTGTAATCTAATAATCATGATATTTGCTGTGTTGGACTGTTGGTGTAATGTACTCAGGTGAATAAGATGCTTGTGTGATGTTACTCTGAGTGTATATCCACACCGGGCAGGCTTGAAAAATATGCCTGGCCACAGTGGGATTCGAACCTACAACCTTTGGAATACTAGCCCAATGCTCTGCCAAAGAATACTAGCCCAATGCTCTCCCAATGCCTTTGCCAAAGGTCATAGGTTCGAATCCCACCGTGGCCAGGCATATTTTTCAAGCCTGCCCGGTGTGGATATACAGTCAGAGTAACATCACACAATATGGATTCTTGCACTTCACTTGGTGGAATTAATATTAGAATGTTAGGGTTAGTAATCCAAGTGAGAATATATACATTTTAAGACCTAACCAGGAACGACTGCGAAAAATGCAGCACAAGGTCCTCTGGTAGGAATCGCAGGGCCGTAGGTTCATTTCCTACCAGAGGACCTTGTGCTGCATTTTGCGCAGTCGTTCCTGGTTAGGTCTTAAAATGTATATATTCTCACTTGGATTACTAACCCTAACATAATTTTCTAATAACATCACACAAGCATCTTATTCACCAGAGTACATTACACCAACACAGCAAATATTTTTAACAACTGACCCCTGGAGGGTGACTACCTCACAGGTGTTTGTTGTGCATGAATATTGATGTTGTTGTGGATGATGTCATCCTGATCCTAATCCTGACATTAAAACCTAATCCCGAATCTAAAACTGCAACAAAATCCCATGAGTTAGTCAAGGCTAGCTGTGAATTTGATGTCATCATGATGTTACTCAAATTACACAAAGACATTGTAGGGGGCCTCATTGTTAAAATAATTATGATTATGGCTCAATTTCCATATTAATGATCCCAAAATTTAATCTCCAGTCCTTACCTTAAAACCAACTCTAGTTCTATTGGTTACCCTGACTAATTCTAGTAATTATCCTTTCGGCACAAAGTTATATGGAACGTGACCCATGATTATACAAGCAAAAGGAGGGAAAACATTTGGGAAAACAAATGGTTCCTTGCTATTTCTCAAATGGCAAGGCATAACGTTTGTTCTCCAGATACAGTAATTTGAGCGAAGTTTGCAAAGTATAATCACATTACTGTGTGGTGTAAAGAAGTTGTCATTCTGGTTAAAAGTTTCAATTGAATATTTACAAAATAATATAAAATAACCATTGATACTTAAATGCTTAAATTCTTTCAGTACTTCATTGTCTCTTTAATGCATGTTCTATTGTGTTAATCGGGAATGAGAGTTTGTCTGCTCACTTGAGATGCCTCACCAGTATTGAACTGTTTGAGAATGCCAAATACTATGCTAACCACTCCTTCATTGAGTCCCAGCATAAAAACGTAATAGCCTTCACTACACTTAAAAATGCCTTTGCCATGTGTGTATCTGATTCAGCTCTTACTTTTTTCGAGAATTGTAATGAAATGCAGCAGTTTTAGAAGAAGCAAAGGAAGCTGCAAAAAATTACACATTCTCATCCATGGTGTGCATGTTTGCCTTGTCCACAGTAATTCAGTGTGCCATTCAGTCATTCTACCCACTCACCAATAATACTGTAGCGAAAGAAAATTGGGATTCCTTCGATTCAGTTGTACAATACAGTATATCCACGGGATTATCTTGATGGCAGTGCAATTGAATATGTCCATATCTTTCATTGTGCTGCGATGCCACCGTCTTATTTGGTTGATCGA
>CACRXK020001310.1:0-56389 GCA_902702795.2 Paramuricea clavata | reverse complement strand
GTCACAACTAGTCGGTAACAGCCCATAAAATTCTTCCAGCAATTTGTCTCGATTTTGTTTGCGGCAAAACATGTTGTATATGGGTGTAACAGCTTGGAATAAAGCTTTACTCGAAGAAACATTTTTAAGAGCATCATTTATTTCATGCCCAAACAGATCGTCCTTGATAAGTTTTGTCTTAATCGCTTTGACAATGGAAACAAAATTTTCTTCCGACAGATGTGTTTCTTGCTCGGAGATACTTGACGAAGAATCATTTTCGCGATGTTTGGAGTTGGTATGCCTCGTCAAGCTGCCTTTCGACTTGCATATTTTTGTGCATTTGGGACAAGGAAACGACTTTTTACCTTCGATTTCTGTCACAGCCTCAACAAATTCAGCATCGATCTCATCACTTTCAGCTTCAACAACAGCGACAGACAAATTTAAATAAAATGCATCATCTGACAAGTCATCGGCTGGCGTTTCGAACCACGTCTCCGTTTCGTAATGCTCACTGGGGTCATCAACATACTCATCAGACAAATTGTATTCTTCCTCAATATCTATTTCACTCTCCATAGCGTTTTCTTTCCTTTTAGGCGTGAAACAAGCCCACTATTGAGAGTTTTATACAGCCTAATGTAATTTGACACTGTAATTTTATACATTGAAATCAACCGGAAATCAACATGATGCACCTTATTGTGCACGTGACTAGTTTTTCCTTTGAACCTCAACATAATTTGCCGCCCCTTTTGAAGTTTGCCGGCTAGCCTAACCATCCCCTTCAATTAACTGTGGTATTATCTGGACTTATACAATTACAACTTAGCCTGCAACTCTACAAAGGCCTACGCAATATTTTCGTATAACATATTATTGAACATCGTAGAGAACGACAATGTCTTAGTAAAAAGTCAAACCTGAGTGCAAAATTTCCAGCCAAAAAATGTGAGGTTTGTTTACCTCATAACTTACAGCCAAGCAGATCTATCTTTAGTTTCTGAGCATGAATCATTTGCATTGTTGGTAATACATGCGATTCAAAATGCAGATCCTTTGTTAACCTGCAACATTTTGCAATGGGTTTGGAGCACGGAGCATCATATTCCCGTGTATTCATACAATATAATTGTATAAAACTGTATAAATGTGTAAGTAATGTTATTTTGAAAGTTTAGTAAATTGATACGGTACACGGTTGTGAGCGTAACCAACTTCACACTAAATATAACAGACCATAGGGATACTTTAGTGTATACACATCCGAAGCGCTCACTATTTTCAGATTTTTTATAACAAATGCAGCCCAACAGCGACTGTAGAGCGCCTTTAATCTAACAGTGACGTCACACGGTACACACTTGTGTACAGAGATGGTCAAAACTCTGCGGTTGTCATACCATGCACAGATCACCAAACCAGCCTTGACATCAGAAAATTGGGCAATATCTCCCCTTCCGTGTTTTCACATGATTTTCTCTGTTGGAATTGGACATCCACAACTACGGTTGGCTTTCAGTGTAGCAACAGCAAAAATATCTTGCAACTTGAGGTAAGCAAGAAGTTCTGGGCAAGAGAAGAAATTTTCAAAGAACAATTGATGCTTCTTCCTTTCTAAATCTTTAGTCAACCTCAGAATAACGTTGGAGCTTTCCCCAAGATTGGGTACATCAACACCATCGCATCAGCAGACCCAAGGATTTCAAAATCATAGACATATCCAGACATTCCAGCTTGACACCATAATTTGTAGCCCCATTTAGTTGGCTTTTTTGGTACATTGGCACTGTGCATACCCTTGAATGTGATCATCATTTCATCAATAGCTTGCATTGTCTCTGGAGTAGCACTTCCTTTGAACACATGTCTAAAATGGTCAGCTAGTGGTTTCACTTTGAATTTGTCATATTTTGGATCAGCTGGATCAGTAACAGCTTCCTCATTATTGTTGAAGTGGAGAATGGAAAGAATTTCTTCATACCGATTATGAGACATGGTGTTTCCAATGAGTGGCACAAAAGTTTTATTCCCCCAATACATGCGACGAGTAGGTAACTTATGGACACCCATGTACAGGATAATGCCGAATACCTGTCACAATTCCAGCTGGGTTATTGGCTTTACTTCTCTATACAGGGTCTCCGAGGAACCCCTTCTCTTCACTGCTCGTTTATGGCCTTTATTTGCCTGTTGTGTGTTGTATAAGTTGGATTGGAACATTATATCTTCAAGTATATCATTTGTGACAAAGGTTTTGAAAAATTCCATAGGTTGAGTGACATTCGTCAATGTTGCATTCAATGGTTTGAGCTTCTCCAGTGAAATTTTTGATTCTCGAGGACTTTCCCAAGTGGTATCTGTCTTCCATGGGAATTTTACTTCATTCTAAAGAAAGCAAAAAGACAGTCTATTTTTGGGTTTCATATGACATCACAAAAGTGACGGAGGGTTAACTCTAAAACAAAACAGTTATCAGAGTGAGTCGATTGCTCATTTTATGTATTAGCTTTGTGTTTAGTGACAAATACATTGAATTTTGTATCATTTTCTCACTCCAGTACAGCAGAAGCATCAATACATTTGAGGTTGAGCCCCGTCAGATTCACTGCATAATGTCATAGTAAAACCCAAGAATAAAGCTATATATTTTATATGTCATATAGATCAATACCTCTTCTTTATCCTTCTTTCTCCTTTTCCATTCATTCAATGGTATTTCATCCCCTGACGATTTCTCCTCTGATTGACTCATCAAATCTTCATTTTCTGTTTCACTCCCATTCTCCAAATCACCAGGGTTGTAATCATCATCATCATCATCACTATCAATATTATCCTCACTGGAATTCCCATCTGGCAATGGTGCTGTAGATATATTTGGCCGTTTAGACGAGTAAAATTATCTGAAAAGACACAGTACTCAATAGAATACTTGTAGGTACTTTGCCAACCATGAAAGTATCAAATCTATTGTAAATTGTTACAAAATTTATATATTTTCTACACCTGTCAAGAAAGACTTGCCATGTATGTGTTCAACTAATTTCCATAAAAATACTAGTCTAAACTGAGTAAATGGTGTTTGTAATGTTTATTTAAGAAGTGTAGTAGAACATATTGTTTGATGTTTACCTCTATTTTACCTTTGATTAAACATTTTTGTTTTTCAAAACTGCAGAATTTTAGTCAATTTTATTGACACTAATTCCCAATTGACCCGATGTGCACATATGTGTACAAAATGTTTACATGTAAATTTCTAAACAATATGTATATAAAATCGATAGAAAATGAATGTATTTCACCCTGTAACAATGTCAGAGTTAGTGTAGAAGTTTATACTTTGTGTAACTTCCGTTAATTAGATATTGACATCAGAATATTTAATAAGCTATAAATGCTTGCATAAGAACCTTTTGGGTTAGATATGACTAAGAAGCTAAGGCTATAACATGTAGATATACAAGACATAATTAAGATATTCTACACGATGTGGAATAAATCTCTGGATAACGTCAAAGTGATTGTAAGTATATATTTATATATGTATATATGTGTGCGAACGTTTAATATTTGTAGACCATATTGTTTATACTTAAGTGTCTGTAAATTTGTAGAAACCGTACCGTTACGTACCAAACAATGCTATGTGAATAAAGTATTAAAAAGAACGAGTTGATCACAAGTTAATTAAGCAGACTTGAGCATCTACATTAGTTTAATCACTGGTTTGAACATGGACGAAGCTATTCTAAACGAGCGAATGATTCAACTTAAGCAAGCATGACCGGGCTATAAATCGGTCCTAACTAGAAGGAAGAACGAACTTCTCGAGCTAATGCATGAAGAGTCATGGCCAAGTGAGCGTCGAAGCGATAAAGCGAAAAAATGATGAAATAGACGAGACCTTTAACATGTTTGCCGTCGCTCACGTTAATGTCCACAGTCAGCTTGTTGAGCGGAGCGAAATAAAACAATCAGAACAATATTATAAAGATGAATACGACGAAATACAGCTATTGTACAAGAGAGTAAACCTGTGGATCGAGGACATGGAGGAAAGAACTAGACTTCAAGTCGAAGATGAAGTAAATCCTGAAGATTCTGCCAGCCAGAGAAGCGCCACAGGACGATCAATAACAAGTAACCTATCCAAACAACACTCAACATCCAGCTCAACTAAGCTACCATTGGTTGAAGAAGCAGCTAACCGGAAAGCGCTCAAAGCTAAACTCGAACTACTGGGAGAAAAACAAGCTTTAGCCGAAAGACGACTCAAGCTACAGAAAACAAGAGATGAAGAGAATATGCGCCTACAGCAGGCCGAAGAGCGATTGACAGTTAAATCTGAATTGGCTGAATGTTATGCAAGAGAGAAAGTATTTGCCGAAGCCGAAGCAGCAGAGCGTGGGACGTCTTTGAATATTAAAGAACCATTGTCAAGGCCGGCAAAGTCAACATCAATGAAGCATGAACAATCAATGTCGGGGGCGTCAAACAGTCTCAAATCGGACAATAGACCATATGAAGACAATAGCGAAGTATTGAGTCAAACAAAACGGCAATTAATGAACTCTGTTCGTAACCGTGAAATAAATCCTTTAACCTTGAATGATTTATTCATACAACAACAAACGAATGCGATGGCGTTGGTGTTCCTTTGTTTGGTGGGAATGCGATGGAATATTGCGACTTTATTCGAGCGTTTGAAAACATCATTGAAGCAAATACAAAGAGCTCCAGCGCAAGATTGTATTACCTTATATAGGCTGGATTGATATCGCAAATACCGAATACCGATATACCGCCATCAGAATACCAGTAAATACCGGTATTCCGGTATTTTTAACGTGTTTTTTTTTAAGCCAAACTGAAGTGCTGACCGTCAAGAAAAATCAAGTTTTGACAAAATATTAATGTAGCATATCCTGTTATTAGTGCAAATGTCACAAGATTCGCATTATCAAGCTATGTTAACAATTAACAGCGCTAAGCGGCAATTATTGGTAGACCGTCGATTGGGGGTCGAAGTGTTGAATCATTCAGAAAAATATTCGTTTTGTATATAAATTCAGATAGTGTTTCAGTAAGTTGCTAATAGTTATAAACATAAGAAACGTTGCATTTTTAAAACTAACACATAAACAAGTTAGCAAGCATGTAAAAAAACTAGAAAAGCCAGAAAAGGTTTTCGCTGCTTCGCAAATGCTAGTACTTCCACCTTCCAAAATCAAAGTTTTCTTTTTTGTCGAAATTTTCCTTTAAAAATTTCGCCATTTTTATCACAGAATAAGAACCTTTTATATTTCCGATTAAGGCGATTTAATAAACAAGACGTCTGGTATTGCTTAACCAAAGCCGCTAGAACTGTAAGAACAAAATCATGCATCTGTGAGTATTAACTTTGCTTTCTAAACGTGATTGTAAGCAAGTTTGACTTGAAAGAGCGTTTCATTTCGGTATTAGGCAGCAAAATACCGAAATATCGGTATATCGGTATTTTTAAATTGTCAATATCGCCAAACCGGTATCTAAACAAATACCGGTATATCGGATATATCCGGTATATCGATCCAGCCTAACCTTATACAATATACAACTGAGGAAGTACAAGAGCTAATGCGTAGCTGTTCGGCGATGGATCCTGAAAGAGGTTATCTGGAAGCAAGAAAACTTTTAAAGAAAAGATTCGGTCAGAATTATAGAATTGCCACAGCCTATGTCGATAAACTCACGAAAGGACCAGTTATTAAAAGAGAAGACAACGCAGCCATTCAACGATTGTCGGTTCAGTTAACATCGTGTATGAACACGCTTACTGAAATCGGTTATATGAGCAAGATCGAGAACCCAGAGTGCTTGAAGTTAATCATTGCAAGACTACCATACGATACGAGAAAAAGGTGGCGTGTCATCGCCAATAATATAACTGAGGATGAAGAGAGAGAAATTTCCCTTCGCGATGTCACACAATTTGTCGACAAGCAAGCACGAATCGTCAATCATCCCGTGTTTGGTAATATTTTAGCCGATTATGACCATACTGGCAAGAAGATCAGAAACGAGAAACTGAAAGGGACTAGTTTAGCTACGCAAGCTGGGAAAGGGAACGATGATACCAAACAGAGACGCAACTTTGACAATGTTGAATCACCAAGGCTAATTAAGAATTGCATTGTTTGCAACCAAGCCCATACACCGGAAGAATTCCGAGCTATGTCCTACGAAAAACGCATAGAACTTGTCAAACGTAAAGGTTTATGTTTCAATTGTTTAACACCTCATCACATGGCAAAGGATTGTCGAAGACAGAAAAGTTGCAAAGAGTATAGTCGAAGACATTCTACAATGTTGCACCTAACTCCCTCAAGAAACGATCAGCGATTGGGAAGTCAACGCACTTTATCGTCAGCCGAGAAACAAGTCCAAACAGCAGAAAGTTTTACCAGTAACGAGCGATCGTGTACATTTACAGACGTGCCAAGATTAGCAGTTGGCCTATCAGTTGTTCCAGTCAAGGTTAAAGTCAAGAAGGGCGGACACCGAGAACGCTATATCTCAACTTATGCTTTATTGGATGGCGGGTCAAACACTACGTTCTGCACGGAGATTCTTAAAGATCAACTGGGTTTGACAGGTGATACAACCAAATTCTCACTAACAACTATGACAAAAAAGAACAAAGAAACGAAAAGTATTGTCATTAGTCTCGAAGTGTATGATCTTGACGAAAACGTTTTCCTTGAACTACCAACAGTGTTCACAATGCCTTCAATGCCAGTAACTCAAGACGATATACCCAAGCAAGCTGACGTAGATCGGTGGCCACACTTAAACGGAATACGATTGGAGTATATAAATGCAGACGTTGGTTTACTGATTGGCAATGATAATATTAAAGCACTCAAGCCGGAAGAAATACGTAGAGCAGAGAACGGCAGTCCTTACGCTGTTAGAACACAGTTTGGATGGGCATTAAACGGACCACTTGGTCGACATCATAGCAGTGATGCGAGACGATCATCAAATTTCATAAAGACCAATGTTGGACTCACCGAACAGTTCGAACGTTTCTGTAATACAGAATTTAATGATAGCATAGACGAAGAAAAACTACAATTCTCTCAAGACGACCACAAAGCTTACAGCATCATGAAAGAAACAAGTAGATTGAACGATGGTCACTACGACATCACTCTACCTTGGAGAAAGGAGGAACCTTGCCTACCCAATAATAAACTATTGGCACGACATCGTCTCAACGTTTTGAAGAAAAGGCTTACGAAAAATCAAGAGCTGTTTCAGAAATACTTTGGAAGAGTTCATTGGAAACTTGCTTAGCATGGGCTATGCGGAAAAGGTACCGGAAGAAGAACGTGATCAATCTGACGGACATGTTTGGTATTTGCCACATCACCCAGTGTTCCATCCGAGTCGATCCGACGAAAGGAAAACTCCGCGTAGTATTCGACTGTTCTGCGAAGTATAGAGACATTTCGCTCAACAGCCAACTTCTAACGGGACCCAATTTGACCAATACACTCATGGGAGTTTTAATGCGATTTAGACAAGACTCAGTGGTGATCATCAGCTATATCGAGGCCATGTTCCACCAGGTTCGCGTTGTGTGTAATCAGCGAGATTTTTTACGATTCCTTTGGTGGCCTGGAAATGATTTGTTGCAAGAGCCAGTCGAGTATAGAATGAAAGTACACCTATTCGGAGCAGTTTCATCCCTAAGCTGCTGCAGGTTTGCAGTTCAGAAGACTGCCGAAGATAACAAAGATTCCTTTGATGCAGAGACAATCCAGACTGAAATGCGTAACTTTTACATGGACGATTGCTTGAAGTCCGTGGAAAACGACCTTGTCGCAATTACTCTGGTGCAACAACTCCGACAACTGATGGTGAAAGGTGGGTTTCGCTTAACAAAATGGTTATCCAACTCTCGGCGAGTTCTCGAAGCCATTCCTGAATCAGAAAGAGCAGCTACAGTCAAGAACCTCGATTTAGAAGATTTACCCATTGAAAGAGCACTTGGGAACCATTGGAATACCGAACAGGACGTCTTTGGTTACAACGTCACAATCAAAACTCGTCCACAGACTTGGCGTGATATTCTATCTATAGTTACCTCCATTTATGATCCTTTGGGCATATCAGCACCGTTTGTTCTACCAACTAAATCGATTTTACAAGAACTGTGTCGTAAAGGAGTTGGTTGGGACAAGCCTATTCTGGAAGAGAATCGGATTCGGTGGGAACGATGGTTAGCAGAATTACCAAGATTAGCAGAATTCTCAGTCAATCGTTGTTTCAAACCAGTCCAATTTGGCCCAGTCGTGTCCTGCCAATTACATCATTTCTCTGACGTGTCCGAAAGTGCTTATGATGCCGTATCGTACATGCAAATGGTCAACCAAGATGAGAAGATCCACTGCGCTTTCTTGATCGGGAAATCGCGGGTAGCTCCACTCAAATCAATGACCATACCGAGACTCGAACTGTCGGCAGCGACTGTTTCTGTTCGACTTGACAAGATGGCAAGACGAGAATTAGAATTGCCTATTGACGATTCGATATTTTGGACCGATAGCACTTCCGTCCTTTGCTACATCGAAAACCAAGATAAACGTTTCAATACATTCGTAGCGAATAGAATTGGTGCCGTTCGGGATAATTCTTCTCCGTCGCAGTGGAGACACGTTGATGGGAAATTGAATCCGGCAGACAATGCTTCTAGAGGTTTATCCACTGATGACTTCCTGAGCTGCGCAAGATGGATAAAGGGGCCGGAGTTTCTTTGGCGTCCGTCAGATGTCTGGCCAAAGCGACCCGACGGCTTGGGAGAAGTTTTATCCGATGACCCTGAGGTGAAGAAAGACGTGACAATGTGTATTTCAGTTAAAGATGAAGGTATAAGGATGGTTGATTCAATCATTGAACACTTTTCATCGTGGGCTCAATTGAAAAAATTTTTCACCTGGATGCTGTGATTTAGACAGAATTTACTCGTAGCTTACCGTAAACGTAGCAATGGAAATTCAGCAAATGATCATCAACAGAGTACCATCAAGCCTATTACTGTCACCGAATTGAAGATAGCTGAAAGGGAGTTGTTGAAGCATGTGCAGAAAACGAATTTTCCCGAAGGGTTAGCGAGTTGTCATGGCGCCATTGTTCCAGCAAGCAAATCAACACGGGGGCATGTGTAAAGAATTAGATCCTGTGCTGATTGATGGGCTATTACGAGTTGGCGGCCGCCTACAACGCGCTTCGATACCTGAGGATGCAAAACATCAAGTTATTATACCGAAAGCTCACCATGTTACAGATCTGATCGTTTGTCATTATCATGAAGTATCTGGACATTCGGGCAGAGAATATGTACTGTCACTGCTGAGGGGATCATTTTGGATCATCCATGCCAATACCGCTGTTCGAAGAATACTAAGTCGATGTGTCGATTGTCGTAGAAGGCAAGGATCTCCTGGGCAGCAAAAGATGGTGGATCTACCTGCGGACCGAGTCACTGCACATCAACCACCATTCACAAATGTCGGAGTAGATTTCTTCGGACCGTTTTTCGTTAAGAGAGGTCGGGCAGAAGTTAAAAGATATGGTTGCATCTTCACTTGTCTGTCGACAAGAGCAGTCCACATAGAGGTGGCCCATTCTTTGGATATGAGTTCGTTTGTATACGCCTTGCGTCGATTTATCGCAAGAAGAGGAAATCCAAACCAGATGAGAAGCGACAACGGCATGGACATTGTCAGTGGTGGAAAGGAAATCCGACAAGCTATTAAAGAATGGAATCAGAAGCAAATTAACGAGTTCTTATTACAACGAGATGTACAGTGGCTTTTTAATCCTCCAGGAGGTTCTCATCATGGTGGTATATGGGAAAGATGCATAAGATCCGTCCAGAAAGTATCAGCTGCCTTACTTCACGAACAAAGATTGGACGATGAAAGTTTGCCTACCTTCCTATGTGAAGTTGAAGCAATTTTAAATGGAAGACCTCTTACAAGTGTCTCAAACGATCCGAGAGATTTAGAAGCACTTACTCCCAATCACCTACTTTTGTTACGAGCTGGTCCAGATTTACCAGCTGGTATGTTTACAAAGGAGGATTGCTACTCACGACGAAGATGGCGACACATGCAATATTTATCGGACCAATTCTGGAGACGCTGGACGCGCGAGTATCTACCTCTTCTTCAAAGCAGACAGAAATGGAACCGTTCCTGTAGGAATTTTCGCGAAGGAGATATCGTTCTGATAGTGAATGAGACAACCCCAAGAAGTTCCTGGCCTTTAGCAAGGATTACAGAAGTTTACCCCGACGTCAAGGGTCAAGTAAGAAAGGTTAAATTACGGACAAAATTAACAATATTAGAACGACCTATAACTAAGTGCATTTTATTAGAAGGAGTGGATGAGTTCTAAGTAACTGAACAGATTTGAATTGAAATACTTTGTACAAGATACACTTTATCCATAGTTATTTCAAGGCGCCGGGAATGTAACTTCCGTTAATTAGATATTAACATAAGAATAGGATATTGACATCAGAATATTTAATAAGCTATAAATGCTTGCATAAGAACCTTTTGGGTTAGATATGACTAAGAAGCTAAGGCTATAACATGTAGATGTACAAGACATAATTAAGATATTCTACATGATGTGGAATAAATCTCTGGATAACGTCAAAATGATTGTAAGTATATATATGTATATATGTGTGCGAACGTTTAATATTTGTAGACCATATTGTTTATACTTAAGTGTCTGTAAATTTGTAGAAACCATACCGTTACGTACCGAACAACGCTATGTGAATAAAGTATTAAAAAGAACAAGTTGATCACAAGTTAATTAAGCAGACTTGAGCATCTACACTTTGTCTGGAGTTTATATCATTGCCACATAATACAAAAATATACATGAAATAAGTAATAAACTAACCTTGCACTTATTCCCGAGAATTGCACCATCTTGGAAGAATGCTGTTAAATCCCACCATTATTCACTGTATTACATGAAGTATTGCTGCAGGAAGTAAACTAAAATATGTGGCCGTTTCCGGTTACTGTTGTTTTGAAAAAATGTGCACATATGTGGCCGCCAGGCCTAATAGGGTTATTAACCTCCACATCGTGTTCTCTGGAAATCAAGTGACCTGGTTTGATATGAGTTAATGATGTACCAGTCATTTGAGGAGCTTGAAATGTTTTATCACTCTATAGAACCTACAAACAAGAAAATTCCTTAAACTTCTGCAAGCTAAACCAAACACTGAGGGGTACCATGATGCCTTAACGTACCTGCAGTGTTACATTAGAGGTTTAGATACAGGTAACCTGGACAAAACCATCTGCGACACTCTATTAAAACATTCCTTTGTGGCTTTTTTCACCAGTTAGACCGGAATAATGTACTTGTTTGCCCCCCTCCCCCCCCCCCCCCCCAAGACAATGTTGGATGTTTTATCTGTATTCTACAAATGCAATCAACATTGAATGGTGGGGGAAAGGGGGAGATTTTCTAAATTTACGATAATATTATGACATTTTGTCAAGTAATTAACCACTTTCACCGTGGGGGCCACATGTACTTGGCACGTGGTCAAAAATGTAAACAATCGCAATAGTTTGGACCACAGGTCAGGCAAGCAATATAACGCAATATAGAATAGCAATATGGTTGCAACTAAAATATGTGCTTGGGGAACATATAAAAATGATTCAAGATACCCGCATCTTCATAAGAGAAATAAAAACTATGACCCAATTCAATTTTATCATTTTCCTGGGCTGTACGATCGGCAGAAAGGAGATATAAAGTGGATAATCGCATGTCACCGGGATGATAATTTTGTTTGCACGAAAGACAGCTACATTTGTAGTTTACATTTTATCAGTAATTATGGACCAACGAAGGCAAACCCAAATTCTGTGTCTGCCTTCGCAACCAATAAAAAGGTAATATGCATTACTGTAAATTATTTTTTACAAAATACATAAAGTGGCACTCGTAATTCAGAAAGGAAACGACGTAGCCCTCACCAAGAGAAAACTATGTGCTTTTAAGAATGATGCTGCCGAGAGTTAAGTTTGAGCATGGAGAAAATCGACGTGATTGATGCAAATGAAGACATGTCAGTTATTAATAGTGGTTGCTGTGCTGGTGGCGATGAGCCGGACGAGGACATCAAACAACCTATATAATATAAACTCTTCTCCATTAGAACGTTTTTCGCCAATACATACAGGGAAACATCACAGTACACAGGTTTGTAATAAACTACATATAGTTTATATGCCTTCGTAAGAATATGCACGTATTTCTCTAAATATTGTATGAAGTAGGTTGGAATACTAAGCAACATACGTTCTTTCAAGTCCATTTCATTGATTTGTATTATACCTATAATTGGGGATATTATCACAGTCTTAGTGCATTGGTGGTGGTACACTGTTAGGTATGACACTGAAAAATTGAGCATTGATTTACCACACCCTGATTTATCACATTTATATAGTTGTCCCTTAGTTCTACTGGATATCACAGACACATGCATTTGTTTATGTATAGACTGAATGTATAACCTATCAATATATAAGTCGCACAAACTCTTATGGAAATATATTTTTTGGGTCGAACGGCATTGTATCTCATGCACTGATAACTTGCATGTCTGTCAATGGGCACCTTCTCACATGGTCGATTAGGTTGTCTATTGTGTCTTGCAAGTCGTACATAAATATACAGATAACAAATATGACTCATATATATTTTGTAATTTCTGAATTATTGCAATGATATCTACTAGAACATGATAATTTTACTTTCTCAATTATTTCTGCAACATTTTGTTGCTTTTAATTGCTGAAAAATATATAGTATGCGATTTTCAAAAAGTTTCTAACACATATTATTACCCTTTCAAAACAATAAGGTATTCATCACGTATTTAATTAATGAAATAAGGTACTTGATGGAATTATGAACATAAGTAGGTCATACACAAATGCACATAAATGAAATACATGGCAAGGACATATATAAAAAGTAAATATAAAAGAATATAATTTCGACTCATTTCAAACAATCCTGGACAAAACCATCTGCAACACTCTATTTAAACATTCCTTTGTGGCTTTTTTTACCAGTTGTAATGATATACTTCCGGTTTGAGACCCCCCAGGGGGCCTCGTGTTGTTGTTGTACTTATCTTGTAAAAATACAAAGCTCGAAGACTATTACATGGTGTCAGGAGTGCGATTTTTACTGAATATCGACCGTATAAGCTACAGTCATGGCTCTTAGCGGTATTGAACTTCCTGTGATGCAATGGGACGGCGAAAATCTCAAGGAAAATTGGCGACGTTTTAAACAACATGTCGAATTAATGTTCTCTGGACCGCTGAGATCAAAAAACGAAGCGGAGAAATGCAGCTACCTACTCATCTGGGTAGGGCAAAAAGGCAGGGATATATACAACACATGGTCGGATATCTCAGAAACAAACAGAGGTAAATTAAAAACATATTATGATCGATTCGAAAAGCATGTCAATCCGAAAGCAAACCCCGTCTTTGCCAGATATAAGTTTCATAACAAAATACAAGGCCCCACCGAGCCAGTAGAGGAATTCACAACAGAGTTACAACTCCTAGCCCAAGATTGTGAGTTCCACGACCAAAATGAAATGGTTAGAGACCGAATTGTGTTTGGGACAAATTCAAACAAAGTGAGGGAAAAACTTATAATGGAAGGGGCAGAACTCACGCTAGAAAAAGCTATACAAATCGCAAGAACCTATGAAAAAACCCAAGCCCAACTCAAAAGCATGTCTCCTGAAAACAAGGAAGAAAGCATTCACTTAGTCAGACAGCAAAACCAAGGCAGTCAATCTCAAAGATCGAGACAATCACTTGACCAAAAGTACCCCCAGCAATCACTTGAACAAAAGTACCCCCAGCAAATAAGCCAGTGTGGGAACTGTGGGAGAAAACACTACAGATCAGAGAAATGTCCAGCAAAAGGGCAAACCTGTTACCTATGCAACAAGCCCAACCATTTTGCACAAGTATGTCGATCAAAAGGGAGGCGGAGCCAAATACACCCTATCGAGAAGGTAGAATGTGACCCCTCAATGACCCAATTTGAAACTCTAACTTTTGAATCAATTACTGTAGCTAATGTTAACCACCAAAATTTGAAGGCAGACGAAGTGTTTGCAGAGGTGGGCATCCACCTAGATCCAAAGCCCAAAGCAACAGTCAAGGCTTCCCTACAAACACACGCAAAGGCATCACTGAAAGCCAAAGTCGATACTGGTGCCCAAGGGAATATACTCCCCCTAAGATTATACCGGGCGATGTACCCCTGCAAAATTGATCTGAAGGGCAACCCCAAGAAAGGAGCTACAAAACATTCTAATACTATCCTCACAGCATATGGGGGATCCAAGTTACACCACCATGGCACCGTCACCATTGATTGCGAATTCAAAGGCAAAAGATCTGCTGCACAGTTCTATGTCACAGACACACAAGGCCCTGCTATCATTGGCCTACCAACGTTGATTGACCTCAACCTTGTGAAATTCAATTGTGCCATACTCAAACAAGTGTTACACAGCAACACACTATGGTCCACCACAAGAACCCCTGAGCAACCACCACTAACCACCAGAACCCCCGAACGACCACCAGTACCCAAACCAATAAAGAGCAAAGAAGATTTGATAGATCAATACCCAAACTGTTTTAATGGCATAGGAAAATTCGAAGGAGAATACCACATAACCACCGACCCATCAGTCCCACCTGTTATCCACCCTCCGCGACGAGTTCCAATCAGTCTGAAAGATGACATTAAGAAAGAACTAGACGAGATGGTTGCAAATGGTATCATAACTAAAATAAACGAAGGAGAGCCCACAAGATGGGTAAACAGTCTTGTCTACAAGAGGAAACAGAATGGACGATTGCGTTTATGCCTAGACCCCAAAGACCTAAACACAGCTATCTTAAGAGAACATCACGCCATTCCTACCTTGGAAGAAATTTTACCAAAATTACACAAAGCAAAGTTCTTCTCAATAGTCGATGCAAAGTGTGGCTATTGGAATGTGGTACTTGATGAAGAATCAAGCTATTTAGCTACCTTTAACTCCCCATTTGGCAGGTACCGTTTCAAGCGTATGCCCTTTGGGCTGAACATGTCACAAGACATCTTCCAAGCAAAGATCGACCAAACATTCGAAGGATGTAGAGGCGTTGTGGGTATCGCAGATGATATTGTTATCTCTGGCACAACAGAAGAAGAACACGACCAAAATCTACGAAGCATGATGAGCCGGTGCCAAGACACAGGTCTGAGACTAAACCCTGACAAATGCCACATAAAGCAAGAGAAAATAAAGTTTTATGGGCTTATCTGCGGTCCAGAAGGAATTCAACCAGACCCTGACAAAGTGTCCGCCCTGAAGCAGATGGCCCCACCGACCAACAGCAAAGAACTACAGACATTCTTGGGTCTGGCCACCTATATGGCACCATTCATCCCGAATCTCAGTCACCACACTGCCTCACTGCGACAGCTACTCAAGAAGGAGAGCAAGTTTGCCTGGGACGCAAGCCAACAGGATGTGTTTGACAGGATCAAGAATTTAATTTCTGAAGAAGTTACACTAACATACTTCGACCCAGAGAAAGAGACAGTACTGCAAGTTGACGCATCAACAAAAGGCCTGGGAGCTACACTCTTGCAAGAAGACAAGCCAGTCGCCTTTGCCAGTAAAGCTTTAACTGACGTAGAATCACGATACGCAAACATCGAAAGAGAACTCTTAGCAGTTGTATACGGATGCGAGAAATTCCACACTTATCTCTACGGCCGCAGTTTTACAGTCCAATCTGATCATAAACCCCTTGAATCTATCCACCTTAAGCACCTCACATCAGCCCCACCCCGCCTGCAACGGATATTGTTGCGCCTACAGCCGTACAGCCTTACAATCAAGTACCGTCAAGGAGCAGATATGGAAATCGCAGATGCCCTATCAAGACTTTCGCCCCAGGAAACAGAGCCCATCTCTGACATGGACGTCCAAATACATGAAATCTGTCCACAATTTAGTAGTGGGATTCTGCAGGAGATCCGTGTGGCAAGTGCAACAGATACGGAGCTTAAAGAATTAAATGATGTGGTTTACAATGGATGGCCAACGAACATAAAGCAGGTTCCAGAAATCCTCAAACCCTATTGGACCTTTCGTGATGAGATCACCACCGAAGATGGTATAGCAATGAAAGGCCAACGTATTATCATCCCCCATAGTATGCAGAGCATGATACTTACGAAGCTTCACGCAGGTCATCAAGGGTCCGAAAAAACTAAATTAAGAGCACGAACATCGGTTTACTGGAGAGGAATGAACAGTGACATTGAGAAGTCGTGCAAATCGTGCAATACATGTCAAGAAATGCAGAACAGTCAACCCAAAGAGCCACTTATCCAGACAGAGGTACCGCCAGGTCCATGGCATACCATCGGCACGGACTTATTTTACCTAGACGGAGCGGAATACTTATTGGTCGCTGACTACTACTCAAAATACCAGTTCGTGCGAGAGGTACCAAAAGGGAAGAGCAGCAGTAGGACAATCGCGAATTTAACGAAAGAAATTTTCAGCGAACAAGGAGTACCCAAAATCGTAAGATCCGATAATGGGCCCCATTTTGAAGGACAAGCATATAAAGAGTTCGCAAAGCAATATAATTTCCAACATACCACAAGCTCACCACACTACCCCAGAAGCAATGGGTTTATTGAGAGCCAAGTCAAGACTACGAAAAAGACAATGAAAAAAGCAAGAGCAACCAATACAGACCCACTCATGGCTTTGTTATGCTTACGGGCAACTCCAATCAACAGCACTCTTCCATCCCCAGCTGAGCTCTTATTCGGTAGACCAATCCAAGACAACCTGCCAAAGAAAATACCGAAAGGAAAAACAACTGAGGAGGTGACTAGCAGATTATTACAGCGGCAAGCTACGCAGAAATACTACCATGACAGAAATACAAAACCGCTCCAACCATTAAAACCTGGTCAATGCATAAACATCCAAGACCCAATGACACAAACCTGGAAACCCGCAGAGATAAAAGAGAAAATTCAAGAAGTACCCCGATCTTACATTATCACGAAACCAGGAGGAGGAGAAATCAGACGAAATCGAACACAGATACGAGAACGCCCACAAGATCCAATGGAACAAGCATATCAACAACCCTGTGAGAAAACACTAGACAACCACGAAACCCCGTTCCCTAAGAGCACCCAAGAAAGCCACCAATACACAACGCGTAGCGGCAGAATAGTAGTACCCCCAACACGTTTAGATATGTAGAAAGAAATTGAACACAAGACGACAGTCTGTAAATGACTTGTTATTATATATATACAAAACATCTTATCTTATTGATATCTAAAAGAAACTATAGTACTATACTGAAACTCAAGGAACTATAAAATTTCATATTAATGTTAGGGAAAGGAGGATGTAATGATATACTTCCGGTTTGAGACCCTCCAGGGGGCCTCGTGTTGTTGTTGTACTTATCTTGTAAAAATACAAAGCTCGAAGACTATTACACCAGTTAGACTGGAATAATTCACTTTTTTGCCCCCCTCCGCCCCCAAGACAATGTTGGATGTTTTATCCATATTCTATGAATGCAATCAACATTGACTGGTGGGGGAAAGGGGGAGGTTTTCTAAATTTACGATAATATTACGACATTTTGTCAAGTAATTGGTAGTGTCACAGATGTTTTGTCCAGGATTGTAGGGCATTTTCTTTGCTTTACCACAGGAGCTGATATTTTAATTGTGAATAGTGTATCAGTGTCTTTTATTGCACTCGATGGGATTTTAAAAACCCCTGTCACACATACATGCGGCCCAGTGTTAAAGTTAGCTTGCTCTTACCAGGATTTTTGTTAGTTATGAAACGTTTTCAACAATATACCAGCCAAACCCAATTGGGAACTGGATATTGTTTAGATTATATTTATGTTGAACAGTTGTTTAATGGTACTAAATAGTTGACCTGCATCTAAGAACTTATAGCCTCAATATCATTTTCAAGATGTAAGCATAAGCAAAATTGTTGACTTCTACTTCATGGTTGCTGCTTTGGAATTTGCATGTTTAGGCAAAATACTTGGTTGTTATTGGTTGTGACTAAACAACACTGAATCCTGAATAAATTGATGTCGATACACATATGTCTTTAAATTTGTGCATCATGTTAAAGCAGGTCTTTCAAACTTATAGCTCGATCGATCATAGTTGAATAGTTATACTCATATACCCAAATACTCCTTGTGGCAAGATTCGAAGAGAGGATGATTTCCCAATGCTCTTCTCAGATATAGAAAGAAGTATGACTGAATGACTAATTCATGTATACAGTTTATCAGTTGATTTATCACTAATTCATGTATACAGTTTATCATACATGCTGTATTGTATAAAGTGGAAATATTTCAACTATCAAAATTATTTGCATTTACATGTAACAATTGCTTCACTAGCTATAATTCTGTCATTGAGTTGCATAGTTAATACTATAACAACTTACAATGTCATTGCATATTCATATTTAAATCCCAAAGTCACAATAACGGTGTACTAGTGATTTGTAGACTAGCTGGCAATAATACAATTTGCCTTAAAATATCTGTCAATGGTGAATAGGAGAGTTTTGCACTTAAATGACTCTAAAAGGGAACACAGTTGTGTTATTTTCTGTTTGGTTGCAAATGCACATGATTTTCCGTTGTGTAGTCGCTCATACAATTATGACAGGCTCGCAATGCAGGTATAACTCTTCAATACATGCATGGAGGGGCAATTTGCAGAGGCAAGCAAAAATTTTATTTTCACCCATATCATAACAAATAATCTGCATACATAAGTTGTTCTTTTATATGGGTTTTATAACATAAAAGCAAGTTAACAGTATGGGCTGATTCACTCTGTTGATTGTGTCGGCGATTTGTCCGGGGCACATGCCCGGTAACCCAGTGTAAAAAATAGCTAGTGAACGAGAAGCCAGCCTTTCAGTTGCTTCAACGTTTTTGTTAGCTCGGTTCTCCACATTTTTTAACACAACATTCTAGCTATGAGATTGCCTCCTACTGTTACTTCAGGTTCAGAGCCTCCTGTGATGTCAACTGCTGCGATGTTGCCTTCATCGACCCCTGGTTCGGCTATATTAGCAGAACGTGGATTTTTTTGTTTTGTCAGATGCAGCGGCATCCTTGGGTTGTGGGGCCATCTGGGGTTCCTACTGGTTTTCGGTCGCTTGGCCGGCGTCTTTTGCCAGTCACAACATCACAGTGTTGGAACTCTTCCCTCTTGTGGTTGCCGCGCATGTTTGGGGCACTTGTTGTTGCGCCTACAGATTGAGTTCCACTGCGATAACTCCGCTGTTGTGGCTATCCTCAACTCGGGTTCTCGGGATCCGTTCGCGATGCACCTCCTTCACCGTTTGACCATGGTCGCGTGCCAGCATAATTTTTTGTTCTCTGCACATCATGTTCCCGGTTGTCAGAACGCAGCCGCTGATGCGTTGTCTCGTTTCCATTTTCAGCTCTTTCGACGCCTCCATCCATCGGCCACCGCCACTCCCACACCAGTCCCGTCCTCCGTGCTCCATCGCTTGCTCTGCATGAGCTAGAGCACACCTGTTGTAATTATTTGGCGCATGGTTTAGCCACGAACTCTCGTCATACTTATTCCGCCAGTCAGCGTAAGTTTTGGCACTTTGTGACGCTGTTCCCTATGCTCTTTCCATCTTCCAACCCACTTCCGACCATGGAGTACCAACTGATGATGTTCATGTCGTGGCTAGCCCGTTCCTTATCTCCTGCTACCATGCACATCTACATCGCTGCGGTTCGCTCCCTCCATATTGATCTTGGTTTTACCGATCCAACTCTCAACGCTCCTTGTTTGCGTCGCGTAATAAAAGGAATTCAGCGCGCTGACATGGTGTCCTGTCCGCGGCTCCGTCCAATTACTCACGAGTCCCTTCTCGCTATCCTTTCGTCCCTCCATTCATCTGGCTCGTCGTATGATGCCTTGATGTTTTGGTCTGCCTGCTGCCTTGCCTTCCATGTTTTTTTGTGTGTTAGCGTGTTCACGTCATCTGTTCCATTCAACCCCAGCCGCGATTTAACGTTAGCTGATATGCAGTTTCTGCTGTCATCCTCCGGTCGCTCAACTGCACATACGAATTAAGCGGTCAAAAACAGACCCCTTCGGTCAAGGATGTTATATCTACCTGGCAAGGACCTCTCGCACAGTCCTGTTGCCGCCTTGCCTACATACATCTCTGTTCATGGTTCATCTCCAGGCCCGCTTTTTCTCTGGTCAGATGGCTCTCCCTTAACAGCCCCTCAGGTGAAGGGAGTGCCGGATCACCTCATTAAAGCTTTAGGACGCTGGTCCAGTGCTGCATATCTACAATATATTCGCACTTCACCGGACACTCTCGCAAACACTGTCGTGAACTTGTAAGTGGTTGGAGATTTTTTATTTTGGAAGAGGTACCAATGGTAACCTTACTCCAACCACTTTACCATCGTTGGAGAATATCATTGGAAGAGGTTCCATTGGTTGAGGAAGTATCTATGATTCCTCGCCTGGTTATGGGGTCTAAGATAATCCAGTACCACCATAACCTGGAACCGAATTCATCCCCACCGATCAGCAGCGGGCATAATTATCTAGTATTGTAATTAGTATAAGGACGAGATATGTTACTAGTTGTTATCAGCGTTAAATGGGTTTTATAACATAAAAGCAAGTTAACAGTATGGGCTGATTCGCTCTGTTGATTGTTGTGTCGCTGATTTGTCCAGGGCACATGCCTGGTAACCCAGCGTATAAAATAGCTAGTGAATGACAAGCCAGCCTTTCAGTTGCTTCAACGTTTTTCCCACCCTCCCTTTTCCTTGCTATGTCTTCTCGTTTTTTTCTGTTGGTGTCACGAGCTTTTCAGGTCTCTACCCTACCCTTTCCCCTTGGGTTCTAGTGCTCCAAAACTGTTTCCGGGTTGCTAGGGGTTATTCGGTTTACGCGTTTTGTGCGGGTCAGGTCCCCACCTTTAGGGCGCAACTTGGTTAATGCGTAGATAACTCTTCCCTGTGCAGACACGTTGACTTGTCATCGATGGGGATGAAAGAGGTTCCATTGGTTGAGGAAGTATCTATGATTCCTCACCTGGTTATGGAGTCTAAGATAATCCAGTACCACCATAACCTGGAACCGAATTCATCCCCACCGATCAGCAGCGGGCATAATTATCTAGTATTGTAATTAGTATAAGGACGAGACATGTTACTTGTTGTTATCGGTGTCATATGTTAAGTGTCGTTTTAGGTTGCATTAGCATATATTCACAAACATAACCAATCAGTTCTTGAATTTTGAACATTGCATAATTTTTGGCCACTTTTGTCCTTAGATGCAGGTCAACTAATAGCCACAATAGGAACAATGTCATAACTCATGAATGAACTTGGATTACTGTGGTCCTCTGCTACTGGGAATAGGCAAAGTTCAAAGTGACCGACTAGACAATGCTAATTATTATATACTTAGATCAGTTCTAGGCTACGGGAAATCTGTTCCTTATGAACAATTATTAAGTATGATCAATTTGTCCAATTTGAAGCAGAGACGAATCTACCAGTCACTTGAGTTACTTTATAAATGCTTATTTTGTAATGGCCCCTCATATATCAGAGATCTCTTCCACTTTAGGAAAACTAAGTATAGTCTGAGAGGTGATAGGTATATCCTCGCTCTTCCTAAATTTAATCTGCAGTGGAAGAAGAAATTGTTTAGTTATGCTGCTGCTAAGTATTGGAACGAACTTCCTGTAATAGTTGATCAGTCAGCAGATTTTAACGGCTTTAGAAGTAACTTAAGGAACTTTTTTTAGCTTTTTTGTAATTTAACCTCATTCTTGTACATTATTTCTTGATAACCTATTTGACATGTAAATAGTTAACATAACGTGTCTAAATAATTCATTCAACTGAGTAGATAATGTAGCAACCTCTGCAAGCCAGGGTATTTATCACGCTCGAGGTGACGAAAAACCCTGGTTGCCGCTGGTCATGTGTCCCAGAAATTTGATTGTCTAAGGGGGGAGGGAAAAGTATCATATTATATATTTCCACAGTATTCCACTTTATAGTTCGATCACAAGGGGTGAGTGTTCTGTACCGATCAACTTTGGGAATCACATATTCGTTCAAATACATCCTAAATTTGATTTCTTGAATTATACAAAAAGATGCTTGAATTATAATAAAACAGATTTTTATAGCAACATCAAGCAATAGAAATGTATAATCATATGCCCCATTGTTCTTATGTTCTTATGTCCTCTCTCAGGGCACACTTATAAAAGGCACTTTTATTTGCTCTGCCTTTGGTTCACATTATTTATAATCTTGTATAATATGTTACTAAATTGTTATCTGGAAACTGTATAAACTTTGCATTGATTTACTTCAATTTCAACAGAGGTCTCAAGACTGCGACTGCATGTTTTAATATAGCACAGTATAGGAAAACTACAGTAGGGCCACTCACCATAAAAAAGTGTCCACATTGTTTACTGGCTGCCAACTTAATTTACATATTGGCAGTCCGTAAATGGTAGCAGTTCACTATAAAATTGTATTACAGAGTAATGATTTTGGCCGCATAAGACACCTGGGACCCTGAGACCTAGCTTAAATAATTCCCACATTTTTCTCCCCTAAAGCCTGGTTTTCATTTGTTGTAATTCATATGTCGTAATTCATCAGCGATCATCGCTGAATCAGCTTCCCAATGAGATAGGAAGAATTGCAATGAGTTAATGAAAACCGGTAATCGGGGATGTTCCCAGACTATCGGCGACCATCGTAGAAAACAAATATTTGTTTTTTCCTGATTGTCACCAATGTTCACCGACAAATTGCGACTGTGATGTAAATGAAAACCGAAAACCAATGGAATGCGATGAAATGCGACAAGAAATTGGAGTCCAGTCTCCAGAAATCATCTAACTTCAAAATGACGGATGAAGCTGAACCTGAAGTTGCTATACAGAAAATTCAAGAAAATGATGCCTTATGGAATTAATCCAAGAATTTCCTACTATATACAACCGAGCGTCAAAGGATTTCAAGGACAAGAATAAGAAAGCAAACTGCTGGAAGAAAATCATAGAGCAACTCCACAAAACCATAGACTCTGTAAAGCGAAGGTATGAGATTATCAGGACTGAGTTTAACAGATATCTAAGCAAAATGAGGGGAAAATCTGGTTCAGGAGCTGATGATTTTGTAGTAAATCCAAAAAGCAGAAGCAGAATAATTGACTTTGCATTTATCTTTGTACTCAGTTTTCCAAACTAACTTTTCCTTAGGATCATCACTGTCCTTGTGTCTTTGTCACCCTCGGCAGACTACTTAACACTGCGACATCAAGGCACTTGCCAGTGTCAATCGAGAGTGTCGTCACACAGCCATTCATTGATGAATGCCCACTTCTCTGCCACATTCCATCACAAGAAACTCCACAATGAGAGATCCCAGTATTGTTGCGTCCTTTCAATGCATGGATTTCATCACTGGCATCCATCATGCTCTTCTCGGCAACAGTTTTAACTGCTTTCATGATGGCTTTGTTGTCCTTAGAGTAGGCATTTGCTTTAGGTGGAGAAGGCATATTCATTTTCCCACAGAAGCTCTTCCTTGTCCTATTAATCTCCTAATTAATGTCCTATTAAGTTAGTGTTCAATGGAGTGAGATGTGTTTGTTTGAGCTCTGTAATTTGGGTTAAATTTTAACTAAATTTCGCTTGACAAATTGTGTAATGTCTATAGAGACCAGACAAGCCATGTCTAAGTCTAAACAGGTCTCCAGCAAAGATTCTGGTAATACTTTGGCTGCGATATTAAAGGAATTAAAGGGATTTCGCGAAGAGTCTAGCATTATGGTGGCTAAAGTTAAAGAAATTAAATCTGCTGTTAATGACCTACGTGCTTCGGTTGAATACACCCAAGCTGAAGTTAACTCCATTAAAGTCGATCTTTGCAATACTAAAACCGAACTTGCTGAAGTTAAAGTAACAAACAGTTCTCTTACTAGTGATGTTGAATCACTCAAATATAAAGTTCTTGAGTTAGAATGTTATTCAAGGAGTTATAACATACGAATTGGAGGCATTATGGAAGCTCATGGCAAAAGCTGTATGGACCATGTGGTGAATACCATAACTAAACTTGGATATTCTTAAGATTTCTGCCGTAATCAAATAGGAATAGCTCACCGCACGGGTAGAAAGATCTCTAATCGCCCTCAACACATAATTCTGAAGTTCTTTAGTAGGCCTCTTAAAAACGAAGTCCTTCGCTTGGCAAAACGGAATAAGTCTATACAAAGCAGCATCTACTTTCTTGATGAACTTACTAAGGAAGACCTTGATCTTAAACAACATGCCCATCCTCTGATGGCTGCCGCATACAAAGAAGGTAGTAAAGTGGCTTTTCGAGCTGGTAGGTTAATCATTAACGGAACTGTTACGCCTATTCCTACTTGATTGTTGACTGTGGCTCTTAATAGCTATATATTCTTTACTCCGTTTGTCTGACTGTTGAATGTTCTGTAGTATGCCGAATAACATGATTATTTTATAGTTCCGGCCAAATTTTCTACGTCTGAACACTGTAATTTATTAACTGTATATACCTAGGCTGGCTTGCCATGGCCTTTGAATTTTCTTGAACATACTCGAGCAATCTATAATTGTATTTCTACATTTACTAGCTCATTTGTGGAGTTAGACCTACACGTTTATATTTGTTTATAGCTCCTAGTATAATTCGTAAGAAGCACTAATATCCTTATCTATACTAGTTTGAGCACAATTTTCATATATAATATCCGAGACAAGCAGTAGTATACCCTTATTTTCCTGTTCAATTAGTATGAGTGAAAGGTGTTCTGTTTGTAATTTTATTTTTCATAACAACTCTAGGAAAATTGCATGTGCAATTTGTCAATCTATGATTCACTTAAAGTGTACAAGATTTAATACTCAGGATTATAAATTGATTTCCTGTGATAATTCTTAGTCATGTGAATCATGTTTATCTGAATTATTTCCTTTTAATCATATTATTGATGATGATGCTTTCCACTTCACCCTTCAAAATGCCTTCCATAACTCTGATATTAATCTAGATTATGATCGTCTTAACTCTAATTATTTAAATCCATTTCTTAGTGATTCCGATACGCAACATTTACTTAATAATTCTGATATTGATCCTAATTCAAATACTTTTCTGTTAAACTGTCAAATACTGTCTAGCTGTGCCTATTATACCACTAGGGAATTTAATAATTTATTCACAAAAAAATGAAACTGTTTTTCCACACTCGACATGAATAGTAGAAGTCTCAAAAAATTTTTGTTGATTTGATTGAATATTTATCTATCATCAATTTATCATTTTCGGTCATTGCGTTATCTGTTGCAAAATCCAGGAAACATAGGACAGGTGGCGGTGTTGGCATTTTTATTAAGTCTTCATTCACGTACAAATTTCGACCAGATCTTGAACTTGCCTCGAATGAATTAACCGAATCAATATTCTTGGAAATCACTCAGTCCGAAAATAAAAACTTAATTATAGGCTGAATTTATAAACCTCCTAATGTTGAGGTTGAACTATTTAATGATTTTTTGACCTCAATAGTAACCAAAATTGGATATGAAAATAAAATATGTTACATTTTGGGAGATTTTAACATTGATCTGATTAATCACGAATCTCATCTACCCACAAAAGAATTTATCGATCTTCTTTCCGCAAACAGTCTTTATCCCACTATCTCTAAACCAACTAGAATTACATCTCACTCTGCCACCTTAATTGATAATATTTTTACGAATAATCTTGAGCATGATATTGTGAGTGGTATGTGATACAGTGATCTCACTGACCATCTTCCTATTTTTCAGATTACTAATTTTGAACCTCAACAACATACGGTTCCTGTTAATATTAAAACTGGGAAAATAACCAAACAGGGGTGGATTCAGACTGTTACAATGTCAGATTTTCCCTGAGATATATTTTTCCAGGTTGTACTTTTTTTAAAGTTATTAAAAACTAAAACGTTATACTATTTTTAATTGCTGTTATTTTCAATTTTTCATTGAAACTTGGTGCAATTTTTTTTTAATTTACTAAATCATATTGATACAATTTTATCGAGTTTTTATTTCATTTTGGATAATTAAATTTGGGTTTTTCTCAAATTTCGACCCGAAATACTGCCTGTATTTGCAGGTTTTGCACTAGTGCTATATCACATCATTCTGAAGCCGTAGCATTTGCTTCATTGTGATTGGCTTGCTTCGTCTAACCATAGCAAACCAATCATAGCACTGTATTTGGAAATTTTTGCAGTGGTTAGATTGAAACTGACTGTTGCAAAAATTGGCAAATACGGCGTTCTGATTGGTTTGCAACGGTCAGACGAAGCAAGCCAATCAGAATGAGGCAAATGTTTGCAATAGTCGCATCGACTTCTGAGCGACGCTGGCTTGTTATTGCCGTGTCGGCTCCTCATTGTAATCAAATAGTCGGTAAATTTTAATCGCCGCTCGTTCCAAGGAGAAAGATATGGCTTCTACAGGACTCCACAATCTTCTGTGTATAATGAACGAATGTAAACGTGTTTCATTTAACGAAAAGGTGCGCGAAACAATTCTGCTTTTGGTGTGCGATTATTGGCATAATTTGCATTTCCCGCGATGTGAACTGTGAAGACAGCGCTGTTTGAATCACCTCCGTGTCAGGTCAGTCTCATGAATAGTATATTAAATATGTAAATAACATCGAATTTTACACAGTTCATGCATCTCAAATATATTACCATATATTTGCTGATGAAACGTATTATTATAAAAATGCAGAACAATATAAATGGCCACTCACACTATTTGATAGCCATTGGCATGCCATGTGTGTTTATATTAAGAAATATGTTAGTTATCTCCTATATATTTTATATCTTAGACTTTGCTCATGTAATTATTAGTTGTAGACCTGTTGTAGTCTATAAAGACTAGTGAGTAGTGTAAATAAATTTATAGAAATAGTTACACTCCGATATATTATATTGTAGTTTACATGTATACTAACAGAGTTTAGAATTACAACAGCTGAGCCTGCTTCTTGGGATAACGTATCATAAATATATAGTCGATGTTTCAAATCCATGTATTGTATACCTTACTTGTATTAAAATTCGCGTCGTATACTCATTTTCGTTCAGCTTTAAATTTGCGCATTCCAATTTCGCGAAACTTGTTTGCGCAGCTTTAAATTTGCAAGTAATTTTCCATGTTGGTTCCTTTTGGTTTGTTTAATAAAACTATAACAACAAATACTTCAATATTTGTCAAAACAAAATTCATGATAACAGTAAAGCATATAAAGTTCAAACTTCAAAATGTATGGTTTTCATTTGCCTAATACAATAACAATAACTAATTTTTATTAGCATCCCATATATTATAGGTTCGTATATGGTATTATTGCCCTTACATTATATTATTTACTAACAACGAGTGTGAATATTACACCGCAAAGCTTTTCGCGCGGATTATATTTCCCACAGTACTAAAATTTGCGCACCCAGCTCCGCGCGAATTCCTGCAGAACTGCTCGAATTTTAGTACAAAAAACATATACAAATAAACATTTTTCCTAATTGCCGTTGTGCTGCTGTTTCAAGATGATCCACAAATAAACATTTTTCCTATAATTTGGAGATAATCTATATACTGTACAGAAAATATTTTTTCTGACTGCCATAAGTTGTCCTGCTGTTTCGGGATGATCTATATATGCTGCTCCTTAGCCAGATAAACATTTTCCCTAACTGTTGTTTGGCCGCTGTTTCAAAATTATGTACATTTGAAAACTTTCGAACTACTGTTATCTTACTTTTTCAAGATAATCTGTTGTTCGAAGTGGTATGTTGATGAATAAATTTTGTAACTTGTGTGTTTTTTTCTTATTTTGGTGTGAAAAACAGGCACTTTTCTACAAATTTTAAATCTAATTTCGATGCTCAGAATGCAGGAAATGGTACTTGCGGGCTTCAAATTTCAAAAATTTTCAGGGGGGGGCATGCCCCCAAACCCCCCTAGGTAGGGCGTGGCCTTCGGCCCCGCATGTTGATTTCATCCAAAATGCTATGGTCAGATTGAGACGCTGAATCCGCCCCTGCCCAATCTAGTATTTTGAACTTTCAGAATGAATTGCAAGAAATAAACTGGGATGAAACAAGATAAATACTTTGCCTAATCACTCGTATAACTACTTTTCAGGAATACCTCTTCCAATTTATAATAATCATTTCCCAATAATTGTTAGAAATTCCAATTTTAAAGCTGGCTCTAAACCATGGTTCTCAGCTGGACTGCATAATTCGTGTTGTAAAAAGAATACTTTATATAAAACTTATCTGAGAAATCCTACGCCTACCAATAAACTTGTTTACACAAAATATCGCAACAAATACAACTATACTGTTAAACCTTGGCCAAAAGTTCGTAGAACGACAAAACAAATTCGCAACTTTTTAATATACTTGGGTTTTAAAATCATTTTGCACCTCCCCCCGCTCCCCCCATTCAATGTTGCTCTCCCACATTTCTATAGTACACATACAATTTTGTTGTAGAGTAGGTCAGATCATAAATATACACGAAACGGCAACATTGAATGGGGGGAAGGGGGGAGGCCTTAAAAATGCATAAAAAATTATCGTCGTCCTACGGTTTATGGCCAAGATTGTCTGAAAATTGCTACATGTTAATTTCCACGAAAAATGCATTTAACCTTGTACAAGACACTTGTGCTAATTTATTCTGCATAAAAATATCAAATATGATTGTTATATGTGTTGGCGCCGTGTACTATTTACGTCTTTAGTTAAGGCAGCTCTGCTAAGCTGCTCATGTTATACTTGCTTTCAGGTTGCATATAAGACAATCATGGTCTTACTCAGGCTAGTAGTTGTACAATCAAACTATCAAATTTCAATCGCTTTTTTATAAATAGAACCATACTCCTATGAAATATCTGTTTTTAAATATATATTTCAGTTGTTCATAAAAGAACACAATCTATACAATATTAGATTGAAATTAAGCCAATGTGTTTAGATAATTGAGAATTATTTGCGCAAGTAATGTAAACAAGAGAAATTTTCTACTTCAATTTACATAACAAAGAGTATAATTGCAAGAGCTTATTGCGATATAATAATGCGCTGCAAATCAGTATGTAATTGTTATAGCCTACGTGCGGGCTGCCGGGCTTTCTGTATTGTGACACTCCGTACTCAGTGACAGTATATACTCAATGAAACAAGAGCTAAGCGAACATATATGAATTTGCGCAAATAATGTAAACAAGGGAAATTTTCTCCTTCATTTTACATTAGAAAGGGTAATTGCAAGAGCTTATTGCGATATAATAATACGCTGCAAATCAATATGTAATTTTTAGACGCGCGGGTATGGAAAGCCATAACTGTCTTAAGTGATCAAACGTCATTTTGTTGGGTGCTTTTAGCATTATACTTGGTTCTTTCGGCATTATTTGCGGTGCTTTCGCCATTATACGCGGTGGTTCAAGCATTATACACGGTGGTTCGAGCATTATACGCGGTGGTTCGAGCATTATACGCGGTGGTTCTAGCATTATACGCGGTGCTTTCGCCATTATACGCGGTGCTTTCGCCATTATACGCAGTGGTTCGAACATTATACGCGGTGCTTTCACCATTATACGCGGTGCTTTCACCATTATACGCGGTGCTTCCAACATTATACGCGGTGCTTTCGTCATTATACGCAGTTAGCATTACGCGCGGTGCTTTCACCATTATATGCGGTGGTTCGAGCATTATATGTGGTGGTTCGAGCATTATACGTGGTGGTTCGAGCATTATATGCGGTGGTTCGAGCATTATACGCAGTGCTTTCATCATTATACGCAATTAGCGTTACGCCCGGTGCTTTCACCATTATACGCGGTGGTTCGAGCATTATACGCGGTGGTTCGAGCATTATACGCAGTGCTTTCATCATTATACGCAGTGCTTTCATCATTATATGCAATTAGCGTTACGCCCGGTGCTTTCACCATTATACGCGGTGGTTCGAGCATTATACGCGGTGCTTTCATCATTATACTCATTTGCATCATTATGTGGTAGTGAGCATCATTATGTGGTAGTGAGCCAGTATGTTTGGACAGCGGGTTAGAAAGAATATTTTATACTTCGTGTCTCGATCACATGTTAGCATTTGTATGTTTTGTGACGGCAAATTTTCGCAATATATTTAGAGTTTTTTGAGGGGAAAAAACGTTTACTTCGAACACGATTAATGTTGAAAGAATGCTATTTAGTGTTATATTTTTTTTTTGTCATCGACGAAATACTTCGATCTCTGGGCATGGAGGCAGTTTTTTCTAAGTTTAGATATAGGTAATGAGAACCATATTGCCTATTGGTGTCCTAGTAATAATTTTATGCCACAATAGTCCCCAAATGTTAGATCCAAAAGTGTAGTGTGAAATATGATAGTGAATGTGATGGCCTCGTGTTGTTGGCACAATGTATGCCTGTGAAAATTATGTTGAGATAAAACTGAGGAAAAACGACTTGTATTTGTATAAATGTGAACCTAAGAAATATAAGTAGGCTACAGGTGTAGATTTATGAAACATAAAATTGGAGATGCATGTGTGATTGTAAAATTGTAACGGTAAAATGTGGTGTAAAAAAATATTTGATCTGCCCAAAAGGTATGATCGCGCTGAACTTAAAAAGGCGTGTATGGAAGCACATGTAAAATATATAAAGAGAGAGAAAGAAATCGTCACGTGCCGTAAAAGTCGGTATCCCTGTACGCGGCGTTTCGTCCTTCATGGAATGGTCAGCAGGGATTTGGGGCTGGCGCATGTCATGTGAAGGATAGAATACAGAAATCGATTTGGATTACAGAGTAAATAAATATAAAATAGCAAAATATGTGCACGACTATTGTAAAATAAATGTAAAATATAAGGTGTCTTACCAAATTGGGCCATCGTTGCATGGGCCATGGTTGTACTGAATTACTAAGGAATGTAGTATAACTATAGAGTATATAGCGTTTATATAGAGCGTCTTTCGTTACGACAGGTAAGAAGAAACAGGCGATAGAGAATTTGTTATGCAGCTGTACAACCCTGTGTCGTTTAGTGTCAGTATTGACGACCGTTCAAGTACGGCGAAAACCTAAAACAATCGCATCGACTAGACTCAGAAACGCAACAATGCATCTATTAACAATTTAGCTATATTTTTTACATACTGGGTGTCCCCAAAAAAACTATACACTGTTTGAGTTCATGTAACGTAAAACCTATATTAAAAGCTATTTCACTAAAATGAAAACCATTCTATTCACAAAGGATTAACTTAGATTTTGATATACAACATTTAATTTTCCGTACGATATTGACTTCGTATTTAAAGTTCCGAGGAGTTTTAAAAATTGTCGAAAAAACGACAAAAATTGCCGCATCAGACTAAATTGAAAGCAGTTGTCACTTACATGGAATCTTTTTAACTTCAGTGATTTTATCTTTAATTTTAGGCTGTTCCCTTGCAAATTTACTTTTGAAATAAAAATTACACTTAAAGATTGATTCTTATTGGAATGAAACAAAAAAGTAATAATTTACGTTGATGTCCTTTGCATGGGCTAATTGTGATTCAAATTCGTAATGAAATACTGTAAACATTGTCGATTAGATTTTTGGATCAACAAATGATTCAAAACGCTTATGATGGCATGATTTCTAGAGCATACACAACCATTCAGGCTCAAAGACACGCTTTTCCTGATGAGTAAACTCAGTCAATCCTTTGTACATAAATTCATTCTTTTAGCAAGAATAAAAATTATCAACACGGCAAACTAAATTGGAATTTGATATGCCGTTTTATGCTAATTTTTAACCTTTTCAGAAATGGTAGTTCAATTTCAAAACGCCAATGGTCCAATAGCTCTGTCAACGCGCGGAAAATTAAATGTTATATACTGTGATTGTGATTTTTAATAAAAAACGTTTTGCAATCAGGGATTGAATTACACGTTTTTACATTATATGAAGTTAATTAAGATACATATTCAAAATAAGCTATATAAGAAAATATAAAATTATTAAAACGTTAATTTAAAACTACGAATAAGTTCTAATTGCATATGGGATAAAACTATTTCTAAACCGTTCAGTTTTAGCTTTAATATAATAGGTATAGTTTTTTGGGGACACCCGGTATATTGTTGATATTTTTTTAATTATTTCGTTAAATATTACAACGCAGAGATTATAACGTATAAATATTCCGTATAATATTCAAAATATATAGACCATTCAGAGTTTGGGCCGCCTGTGGACTGATAACTAAATAAATATTAACCGCTGTCCAAACATACTGGCTCACTACCACATAATAATGCAAATTATGAATGCACCGTGTATAATGCTCGAACCACCGCGTATAATGATGTAAGCACCGCATATAATGCCGAAAGCACCGCGTATAATGCTCGAACCACCGCGTATAATGCTAGAACCACTGCATATAATGGTGTAAGCACCGCATATAATGCCGAAAGCACCGCGTATAATGCTCGAACCACCGCGTATAACGATTTAAGCACCGCGTATAATGCTCGAACCACCGCGTATAATGTTGAAAGCACCGCGTATAATGGTGAAAGCACCGCGTATAATGCTAGAACCACCGCATATAATATTGAAAGCACCGCGTATAATGGTGAAAGCACCGCGTATAATGCTAGAACCACCGCGTATAATGGTGAAAGCACCGCGTATAATGCGAAATGCACCCAACAAAATGCCGTTTGATCACTTAAGACAGCTATGGCTTTCCATAATAGCGCGCATGTCATCATTTTCAGGTCAGTGTGAACGCCTGAGTAGGCGTCTTGTTTTAATTAAAAAGCGTCAAGCATTTATTACAGCAATCAAAGTACATAGCGCTCATTCTTGCGCTGAAATTGATACACCATTATAGATTAGACAAAAATTTCATCACAGCTTGAAAGAGCATCACAAAATTAGTAATATTCCAAACTTTCGTTGCGAAATCTTGTAAAATGCGGATAATATAGCCTTGCGAAATTTGCAATTTTCAGTCATTTTGTATTACAAACGGGAAATTGATGCCCCAACACCCGATTGGGCTGTCAAAATGACTGAAAAACGGCAAACTTCGCAAGGCTATATTATCCGCATTTTACAACATTTCGCAACGAAATTTTGAAATCTTACTAATTTTGTGATGCTGTTTCAAGCTGTGATGAAATTTTTGTCTACACTTGTCTAGACCAAAATTTAGTCTATAATGCAAGTGGCATTAGGCCGTAAGGAACCCCTATCCATCTCAATTTCCCGGTGTTTTGTCACTACCTATATGCGACACAGATCGCGTAGGTAGTGACAAACTTCGAAGACCCGCTTGTATTTTTCATGCAGTTGTATGAATCCCAACTTTCTTATTATCGTCACTACCTAGTACCAGACGACAAAATCATTGCACGTTTTCCCATTTCTCTCGCGCTGCCTGCGGGATCAAATTTGGCCCTTTGGCCCCTTTGCGTTGCCTGCGCGCGAGAAAAACCGCACGTGTAACCTATATACTTTATATATATTGTCTGAATTTTCGAATGTAGGGCAGTAGGGGAGTATACTAAGTACAGCGGGTTTCCATATACATATAGCTACCGTTATCATACGCACTGACGCACTGTTTACTGAGTGGAATATATTCGGTATATTCTGTATAAATACCGCGACTAGCAGTCGACATGACAAGACAGACGGCTCCAGGTTCGCAGCTCCAGGTTCGCGAACCTGGAGCCAGCTCCAGGTTCGATTTCAACCTGGAGCTGGAACGATTAGTTTGTAAATAAACTGCTTTGGCTGCTTAACCACTAAGGGAAATCCATTTTTTTTGAAAGACCATTTTTACTTGTTATATTCCTTAGTACGTGAGGGAAAATGAAGACATTATTCCGTTCCACTCGTCCACAGTAGCTTGTGAAAGATCACTGTTTTTTCTGACAAAGGGGCTGGTCAGCGGTGGGATAGATCGCCAAGCTCGTTTAAAACCTTATTTTTTTACCTTTACAACGAAAAACTTAAAATTTTGATTGATGACCATTCTAGAGAATGTATTCAAAAGTAATTTTAAACGGTTAACGTATTTCCACATCGCGAAACCGCGATAAATAACTCGCGCAATGTTGGACTGCCAAATTTCACGCACCGCCCGGTTGTGTTAATTCAATCCTTCCGTGAACACAACAACTTTGGTATGCGTAAATTTACGCTCTAGAGGAGTAAGATACTGATATGTTAATGACATAATATTATTTTTTGCGCTTTTCTGAAGAATTAACGATATAAACATATTTAATTTCCGAAACACACAACGCAAACAAGATCGCTAAAGATGGTGTTATTATGCGGCTCAAGTCGCCGAAAGGCCATAACATGTCAAATACGTCTAGCATCGTCTAAATTGCTTCGCAAATTTCTTGCTAATTTCGCCCTGCAACGATTTTTTAAAAGATGACCCTTCTAGACTAATATTCATACTATCATATTTTACAGCATATGAGGCTTTAGGATATATATCCACCATGAGCAACTCATGAGAACGTTACCGACATAAGAAATAAACTTTCAAGAGATGTGAAATATTAGGCGTAAACAATAATGCAAGTCCTCTGGCACGTGCCGGACATTTGATAATCTCAGGGGAAAACCGTAACTATAATGTCGACATGCAAATGCATGCGATCTAATGAGGCCAGGGGGGAGGAGTTTAATAGTGCACAGGAATAGAAACTAGGCAATTTTCTTGGCAATTGCGTTGTATTTTCTCAATACATGAGCAAAAAACGTCGCTTTTTCACAAAGATAAAATACTTTTATAAGCATGCGTAGGTTGCGCTGATTATGTTAATAAGGAAGGCTTAAAACACACCCCTCCTTCTTGAGAATGTGGGCGCACGTCATGTTACGTAAAATAATTATTGTTAGATAAGTATGAACATCGCCCGAACATATACAATAAATTAACTTGTAATAATGAAATGTATTATTTTCAACTGCAACTTTGTTGTTAGTATGTTCGTCCAAACGATATTGAGTTTCGCTCGATATTGAGTTGTCATTTATAAAGTATTAAAATATACCTTATTCAGCTCGACGTTAGTGTTTCACCAGTGTTTCGGGCATATACCTGGTTATAAATCCTGTCCGTGTGCAAAAAGCTCGTCAAAGTATTGCGTCTGTGAGTTTTGTTATAGTTAATACGGTTTTTCCCTGAGATTATCAAATGTCCGGCACGTGCCAGAGGACTTGCATTGTTGTTTACGTCTAATATTTCACATCTCTTGAAAGTTGATTTCTTATGTCGGTAACGATGCTAGTGTTCTCATGAGTTGCTCATGGTGGATATATATCCTAAAGCCTCAAATGCTATAAAATATGATAGTATGAATATTAGTCTAGAAGGGTCATCTTTTAAAAAAATCGTTGCAGGGCGAAATTAGCAAGAAATTTGCGAAGCAATTTAGACGATGCTAGACGTATTTGACATGTTATGGCCTTACGGCGACTTGAGCCGTATAATAACACCATCTTTAGCGATCTTGTTTGCGTTGTGTGTTTCGGAAATTAAATATGTTTATATCGTTAGTTCTTCAGG
Source organism: Paramuricea clavata (assembly GCA_902702795.2). Classification (NCBI taxonomy): domain Eukaryota; kingdom Metazoa; phylum Cnidaria; class Anthozoa; order Malacalcyonacea; family Plexauridae; genus Paramuricea; species Paramuricea clavata. The sequence goes on along the minus strand of CACRXK020001310.1, from coordinate 20,416 downwards.
AAAGCGCAACAAATGATATTATGTCATTAACATATCAATATCTTACTCCTCTAGAGCGTAAATTTACGCATACCAAAGTTGTTGTGTTCACGGAAGGATAGAATTAACACAACTGGGCGGTGCGTCAAATTAGACGGTTCAACTTTGCGCGAGTTATTTATCGCGGTTTCGCGATGTGGAAATAAGTTAACCGCTTGTAATTACTTTTGAATACATTCTCTAGAATGGTCATCAACCAAAATTTTAAGTTTTTCGTTATAAAGGTAAAAAAATAAGGTTTTAAACGAGCTTTGCGATCTAACCCACCGCTGACCAGCCCCTTTGTCAGAAAAAACAGTGATCTTTCACAAGCTACCATGGACGAACGGAACGGAATAATGTTTTCATTTTCCCTCACGTACTCAGGAATATGACAAGTAAAAATGGTCTTTCAAAAAAAATGGATTTCCCTTGGTGGTTAAGCGGTCAAAGCAGTTTATTTACAAACTAGTCGTTCCAGCTCCAGGTTGAAATCGAACCTGGAGCTGGCTCCAGGTTCGCGAACCTGGAGCTGCGAACCTGGAGCCGTCTGTCTCGTCATAGCAGTCGACTGTGATAAAAATCAATATATCGATAATACTTACGATTTAGCTTTATAGTCTCCCAGCGCTTCCAATCATGACTCTGTCGACTTAAACTTACTTGTGAATACGTAGCGAAGAAGGAAGGGGCGACTGCCTGTTTGTGTGACAACTTCTAGTAGAATATTTCATTACCCTACGGTTGTACACACTGAGGCAAGCTGTAGAATACGAAATTCTATATGTTATTATGTTGACACAAACTGACAAACCCCTTGACACGACTCGTAGCGTGCGTAGGAGGCCCGTTGCGCAGGCTATTTGAGGAGATTACACCTCGCATCATGATTGGTTATTTGAAAAGAATTTGTATATTGATGTCAGTACAGTATATTTGATTTTCAGGGTATATAATCGATTATGCCCGTTTATAGGGTTTTTATTTCGGTTATCTATCATATTCAAATCGGCCAGAGACTCTGAGTAGCCTGTGGGAACTGATTTTATGCTTAAAAGCATTGAAATTTGCAAGAATATATTATTTAATGCATGACTAAGGCCTAAAAAATACCTGTGGTTCCGGTTTCATATCGTGAAAACTAGGGTCGGTAGGTCGGAAATAAATTTTTTTTTGAATATTTTTTTCATGGTTTTGGCGGTTTTTTGCTGGGTGATTTGCAGTAGAGTCCCAACATCAATATTAACTAGAGATGCGTCAGTTTCCTATGGACGAATTTAGGCAATTCGGTTCAATAATTAGTGTGACAACAGACGCCATTTTTGCACGCTGTATGAGCAGCCCGCAACCACCGGGAGAAAATAGGGTCGCACCTGCCTCGTACCCAGGCGCTTTAAATAATTACAATACATGAAGTATTCAGGTAGGCAGGCGATGCGCGAAGGGGCTTCCCATCAGCTCCTTCGCCATCTCTCCCCACTACAATACTTCATGTAAACTCGTCATATGCGCATCACTGGTTTTTTACAAAGAGACGCCTGGGTACGAGGCAGGGGTCGCACGGTCAATCGCGTTGAAAAAATAATAGGGTCGGCAGAAAAAATAGGGTCGGTCGGGAACCGGAACCACAGGTATTTTTTTAGGCCTTATCATATTCAACCATATATGAATGGGAGCACGGTTTGTCAACATTTGTGAACAACGTTGCTTGACAAACTGGGTGTTTAAAACTGGATGTTGATGTTAAAAAATTAAAACAGAATGGATTCAATGTGAAACGAATGTCCACAACATAGGCATTGACCAGGCCAGTCGGGCAATATTCGCTGCCGGGAAATATTATTGACTTATTATAGAAATAAATAGGAGAAATTCTCTCAATATTCGGGGAAATATATGCTACTAATAATAGTCGAAAATGGAGGAAAAATATAAAAGTTATAATAAATTATAATACATTCCGAATCTTTTTCGTCGTCACGCCCCCCCCCCCCCCCCTGTCGACAACAATCATGGAAAGTTTGACAAGTTCGGCACGATGGGAAAGAAGTTGGGCAAATTTCTTTTCCGCCTCCCTCCACCCCCGAGCCCCCAGCCCATTATTTTTTTCCTTCCCGTTCGCCTATGGTCCACAAGAACGGAAAACCAACGGAAACGTTCTAAAGTGGGTTAACCTTTTTGCAAGCAGGCAAATCGCATTTACTATGATGGAAATTTACTGAATTTTATATTTTTATGTACTGTATGGTATAGTCACTACTTGGTACGTCTTTTCAAGTTATTCCCAAATATGAACAACGGAAGTTAAACAACGAGCACATAATCTCTAGAACTTGCTTGGGCAATGTTTTGAATCGCTGTGGTTTAGCAGACAGTCCTAGGATAGGCTAAGTCGGAATTAGCAGTTTTCACATGTCAGTACTACATAATCAAAATTGCTGGTTATATAAATATCGTTCTTTTCTGCGACTCCACACTTCCTAGATTTGAGCCTGCGCAGCCGGGGATTTGTGTCGACTGGTGCATAGTTTACCATAATCCCGGGATATTATTAATAATTTGCCAGGCAATCCAATGTCACTTTAGAAATTGATGATTTTGCAAGTGTACCAATATTGCAGCGATTCAATCTGTGCATGTGTTTCCTAGTGTTCAGTGTTAAAGATGCGATACAGTCCGTATGCAAACAAAGGCTTTGTTTACATTTCGGTATCGAAAATGTAGAATTTTATTTGACAACTATTTATTTCAGTTCATGATTCCAGAGTATAATAAATTATCAAGACACAACGATCAAGCTTTGCAAGAACATAAAGTGAAATAAAAACCTAAATAAACTGTTTGTATAATAAAAGGGGGCTCCTGCCTTTGTGCACATGCGCAGATCGGGCTGTACAGCATCTTTAATATTCACATAATGGCATTGAATTAAATTGAAATTTTACAACCTCTGAATCCTTCCTCTCCATTTGTTTTCTATTTACCTGTTAGGGTTTTCCACTGATATGAACTCTAGTAGGAACACTCGATTGGTGACAATCTTCTTACCAAACAAGTTGGAAATTGAAGTTTCCACTTATAGTGTGGGTAAAAAGTGAATTAACGCTTGAGGGTGACAAATTGAAATTGATATACCTGCAAATGCGAGTTTCATTAACACCAACCATTAATAATGACGGGGGGGGGAGGCAGAAGGTGAGCAGCTGAATTCCTCACCCTCAAGTTTAAATCCCTTCCCCCTCCCTCCTAACATGGTAGTCCAACAACCGCAAGGCTATCGACAATCTAAGCATACCACGAAGTGGAAACTTTCCAACCAACCAAGTGTTCCAGCCGGTGAGTTTTACATCCGAGTGGAAAACCCACCAAAATATAACCCAAACAGGTTAATAGAAAAAATGGGGGCAGGGGGAGGGTTTCCGAATAGTCGTAAGGCTCTCACAGAGGAGAGTGGATCCGGTGGTCGATGAGATCAAATGCTTTCCTGTAGTCTAACAACTCGATCCTCGCCGCTGCACCTGCCCCGTCCGTGACAGAGGCCCATGTACAAATCATGGAAATAAGAGCATGCGTAGTAGGTGATTGTGGGATAGCGCCATGTTGCTTGGGAATCTTGGGATCGATGATCTCAAGGACGGCAGAGCCAATATAATATTTTACGATAAAACCTCAGCTAGCTTTGATAGAAAAGGAGTGAGCAAGATGTGCTTGGTAATTACAGTCACAGGTTACATAACTTACATTGGCGTCTTTCTATGATAGAGGGAGGGTTTGTTCAGCAAATGAGCTGTACATGATAACACAGAATGGGTTTGCGAGAAACTCGGCATAATCAGTTAAGGAGCCAGTTCGGCACGCCATTTGGACCAGAAGCTTTTGGACGGTTTTAGCCTTATACTAATGCTGAGTAAACTGAAGAGTCATCAACGGCTAGAATTTCCGAATGATTATCAACAGGAAGAAGACTGTCAAGTGATTGATATTCCTGCATCGGTTCTAGAAGAGCAGTATTAATAAAGTCGGCAATGTCGATCCTTATTTCGCCATCCATCATGTCCATCAGCATGAAGTTGGGCGCGAATATCCTCGGTTGGCGTCACTGGGATCATTCCTGATATAACTTTTTAATCCTCCTCACTTATATAAAAATATGACTGTTTTCCAGGGGTGGAAAATAAGCAAGATTTTAATTTATTTGGAAAGTCGTTTCATACAATGTTCTTTCAATATCATGCAAAATATTTCCAGTTAAAATCAGTCAAACATGGTTGACAGTCTTTGTTGTGAAAGTGGAGATCAATAATAATTGAAGAAACGTGAGTCACTTAGCTGAGACTGGGAAACGGGTTGTTCTTCTTGCAGACAGGCTGACACCCGGCAATCTTGGGGGAAGTGCGGCAAGGTTTAACACTTCTTCCATCTCTTCTTCCATCTCTTCTTCCATCTCTTCTTCCATCTCTTCTTCCATCTCTTCTTCCACCTCTTCTTCCATCTCTTTCTCCATCTCTTCTTCCATCTCTTCTTCCATCTTTTCTTCCATCTCTTCTTCCACCTCTTCTTCCATCTCTTCTTCCATCTCTTCTTCCATCTCTTCTTCCACATGCTGTTGCTCCTCGTCTCCAGTTTCTTCATATCCGTTAGCAATGCGTGATAGTCGAATGCTCTCCTCCGGAGGGACTAGAAACTGTTCGCGTTGAAACAAAATTCAGCGGGATTCGGCCATGATACGCTTCTTGTCACAGGTATCACATTTGACATAACAAAGTGGATCCTCTGTTTGGTTAAGCCATCGAATGCTCAATCATATTGTTTCTCAAGAACCTTACACTGTCAGCTTTGACGCAAACGTCCTCTAGAAGAATAGCTAACCAGTACGGGGATGGTTCTCTCCTTAAATTGTGCCTGATGGCTACGACGTCATCCCTGCGGTACAGAAACCTAACCCGTACTGATTTGCTTTGATTAAAGTTGGGCGCATTGACAGTCTGGCATTCTAACACGATGTTAGTTTCCTTAAACAGCCACGTACCATTGCGTATTAACGGTACTGAGATCGAAACTCTTGGGTGTGTGGATCACAGCAGATCTTACTTGGAACCTACACGTCGACAAATTACCTCGAAAGCTTCTAAGCGTCTGTATGTTCTTCGCATCCTAAGACGAACTGGTCTTAATCAAAATCACCTATGTATTGTACTGTTTATTGCTCTTTCGTAAGACCGATCCCGTGAGTATGCTTGCCCGGTATGGCACACGTCACTTCCAAAATACCTAGCAGATGTCATCGAAAGTGTCCAAAAAAGAGCTCTTGCAATCATTTTCCCTGAGCTAAGCTTCGCTGAGTCACTAACCAAAAGTGGCCTTAATCTTCTCTCGACAAGAAGAGATAATCTGTGTGAAACGTTTTTCAGGAAATTAACTATTAATAACGATAAACTTTCTGAACTCTTACCGAAAAGAGAATCGATAACTTACAACTTGAGACAAAAGCGGAATTTATCACTAGTTAAATGCCGAACTGGACGGTTTAAGCTACATTCTTTTGCTATTCAGCATTATTTATAACATACTTTATTGTATATAGTATAAATCTTTTTAATGTATGATTCAGCTTACTTTTGCAGCTGCAAAGTTTTCTTTAATAAAGCATAATATGTCCTCCACTTCTTCCGAGGCGGTAACGGCGGCTGGTCTCATGCTCAAGGAATATGGAAGGGTTCCTGTGATCTCTTTCGTTTTTGAACGAACGTTTTCTTGTCTAAAACCCCTGCCGTATTCGCTTACAAATTTTCGCATTACTTCCTCGCGCCTTTTGTCATCATCTTTCTCCGCACTTCTCTTACTCGCTACACTTTGCTTTGTTGCACGGGAGGACACGTTGGGCGGGTCGCTCTTGATAATTTTCTCAGGGTAAAATGAATTGGGTCCAGTGAAATACGAACAAATATGTTTACAACAAATATGTTTCTAAATTAATAAAACAATGGATTCCAGAACGACCTGGCCTCTAGATTCCGGATTCCTCAGTTATATATTTGAAATCCGGATTCCGCTGTCTGGATTCCGGATTCCAAGACTCCGGATTCCGGATTCCTATAACCCCCAAAAAGTCGGATTCCGGATTACCTCACAAGACTCACAAGGGGCGAGGCATTGATATTTCGTAAACTTGTAAACAGTGTAAAAACTTTCCGCCGTCAAAATTGAGACAAAATTGGGACAAGTTCTTGTTATAATTCACAAATAAAAGATTTTTTAAAGAGCACGCCGGCCCCCCGATTGAGCACCGCCCCCGAATTAATCAGCACCGCATCTGAAGCTCTGAATATTATAATTAAAGAGCGCCGCGGCGCTCAAACGAGTAAATACGGTAGGCTACAGCAATTTTCGTCCAAGCACAAACCGCAAACATTTTCGCGCGTTTGTTTACGTTTGAAACGGGGCGTTTACCGTTGGAAACTGAAATGTTTCACCGCTCATGTGACGTGTCACATTGCAAAGCCTTAAGCTATTTTTGGCGCAACTGTCATGTTTTGATGTGCCTCCGTGCACGTTTCAATATTTTCCAGCCCATGATAATACGTTCTAGTCACAAAAAGTAGGAATATAAACAAGTTTGGTCGCTCTTACAATATCGTGAGCTTGGAAACACTGAAAAGTACACGAAAGCACATCAAAACATGAAAAATAATTGAATTAGGCTTTTCACTATAACGCGTCGAATGAGCAGTGAAACATTTCAGTTTCCAACGGTAAACGCCCCGTTTCAAACGTAAACAAACGCGCGAAAATGTTTGCGGTTTGTGCTTGGACGAAAATTGCTGTAATACATGGGGACCAGGGCGTAATAAAACACATGTGTTACAGCGCCCTGATGGGGACATATATTACGCAATTTAAGAACAAACCAGGAACGAATGCGAAAAATGCAATATTATGCCGGCATGAATCGTTTAAAAAAGTGTTTTGCACCTCAACCCCCCGCCACCCTCCCTTGGAGGAATCCTGGCGCCGCCTCTGTAAATATTGTATTCAATTGTGACTTTACCTTCGATTTTGTGGAACATGTGATGTGTGTTGCATGTAGCATTATGTAGCCCACTTGAGAGTTTCTTTGATACAGGCGCGCAACGAAGAAAACTTGTCAGTTTGGTCCGCGGTCGCTGTCATCGCTTGTCGTATGTACGGTCAAGCGCATTTTCTGTTTACACTTGGACTCACGACAATTTTCACTAATTTTGTAAAATTTGACATTAATACCTATGATTAATACAGATTAACTTATTTAATATCTTCGCCATAAATATGGAAATTGTTCTAGGGTGTTGTAGTTAAAACGAGAAGAAAGCTGCCAGGAAGGTTATGTATAAAATCACTGAAACCCACTCGACTCAGCTAGTCGACTGTGCATGCAGCTGAAAACACCACTTGACACTTGTTGATATGAAGATGCCTGGATATTTATATGCTTGAACTCAAAGATTGCCACGCTTGGAGATTGACAGTGACTATCAGTGATGTTACGTGATTAAAGCACTTTGGTTTAAACAGAATGAGTAAATCAACAAATAAAAGGTATGGATATAAGGATATTTGCAGTTAAATATTTCTGTGACTCAGTGAAAACATTCTCGCATGCTTTTGAGCTGCTCAGGTCAGCTGGTCAGGCATATCAACTAGACAGTTATTCAGACATTCACTCCACAGGCTGACAATGTTTCCAGCAAAGCCCTGGTCAAATGAGAATGAGAATTGCCAAGTAAGAGTTTGCCTGAGAGTTTTCTCATGTCTGATCTGGTCAAATGGAGAACAAGTGTTGTGTTATGTGAGAGTTGACTGGATCCTATTACCATGCATGTAGGAGGGTGTTGATGGGGTATATCGTGAGTTGTGATTGCTCAATTTTGGTTACTGTCAGTCGTGAAAACACTAAAAATTTTACCGTGAAGTGTGAGCAAAAAATACTGTTTATCGTTTCAGAACACTTTTCAGCAGATTCAAAGATTTATTCCGTTAAAATACCAAAGTTTTTACAGTTAAAATACCAAAATTTTTACTGTTTACTGATTTTCAGACCCCCCATCTAGAACCTCATGTAGTGAATCTAATACCATTGATTTATTTACAACAGTTTATGAATGTTTAAATTTTCATTTATACAACTGCCGCTTGTGTGGGCGGTGGTGATCTACTCTGATCACACATACTTTGATATAAATTTTTGATATCTAATGTGAAATATAAAATATCGATATTTTTGAAATGTCAATATTTATTAAAAATATTGATATATTGCATCAGCCTAGTTAAATGCTCTGTCGATGCCAGCTTTGACATGCATATCCCCCATTCCCCGGACAATGTAGGACATCTGCACGCTTGTAACTTGTCCCCACAGCTTGGAATTTGCAAACTCGTACTCAGCGACTTTCCTCTTGGGGAGCAAAGACCCTGGTAGACGCTGGTCACATGATCTGCTTAGCAATTTAATTAGCAATCCAAGATGAGGTCAATAAACATTTGATATTTTGTTTTTATTTTGATAGTTTAATTTATAACTTGCATTTTGTATGATTGTCGTAAAGAAAACCAAGATAGTTAAATCTTAGAAATCTGCGAGATCTTAGCAGGTCATGTGACCAGCGTCTACAAGTGTCTTTGCTCCCCAAGAGGAAAGACCCTGGGTACGAGATTGGGGAATTTGTAGCTGAATGAATGTTCACTTAGGGTTCTATCTCACTGGCATTTGTCATCATTGGATCATTACTCCCAGACATTTCTTCTTTTTTAAATGTAAGCACGGTCTCTTCGACCTAGATATCTCCTCTTTCGTCACTTTTTCTTCAAACAGCTCGTCTCACACCCGTTCAAGTTCGGACAACTTGCTTTGTGTCAATCATTGCAGGACTTCTCTCTTTAGGAACTCTTTTTTCAACCGAATTGTCTTTCTCTGGAATAATCTCTCTCCCACCATTCGTAATAGTTCATCCGTTTCCTCCTTTAAAAACAGACTAACTGTTCATTACTCTTCTCTACTTCATTCATCTTTCGATGTAAACAGAATGCGCACTTGGAAAACCTTCTGTTCTAAGTGCTGCTCTTTCAACTTAAGCTGTTGTTCGTAATTCGTCATGTTTTCTGTAAATTTTATATTTGTTATCGTCTTTGATTTATGTTTGTTATAGTTTGTTTTCATTAAGGTTGGTCTTCATATGGGGCTATTCATGTCCTGTTGACCATACCTTCAACCATATTATGTAGTGTTTTAGTCTGTTTTATGTATGGTTGTAAAGTTAATAAATAAATAAATAAATAAATTTGTCATTAACAGAGAAAAGACGGTGGCCATTTGAAAAACAGCCAGTATTTACATTTGTTTACATTAAACACCAAAGCTATACATACATGAACTTGCAAAACGTAGAGCTTGACGTCAGCTCTGTAGCTCAGTCAGTTAGAGGACTTCACCGGAATTGCATGGCTGCAAGTCCAATTCCTGCCAGCGGATCAGTAGTCATTTTTAGTAACTGCTCCTAGCTGGCTAATGTACTGTAGGTCTAATACAGTACCGGTAAATGTGTAAAAATTCACACTAAAAATTTCCATGTACAAAATCCTTCTATAACTTAACAACTACCTAGGTGTCAGTGAAATATATAAACAGAACTTCATTACTTCAACATTTTGAGTGAAGGCCCCTTGTTGGGAAGTTCCTAGCCCTTGATGTGATTTCTCCAATACATTAACAGACATCAGGGGCTGGTTGTTTGAAAACCTGTTAACTTGATCCCAGGATAACAAAATCTTCAAACAGTTCAAAGCAACTTGGAAATATTTTTCTGGAAATATTGTCTGGATCAATAGAATTTTCATTTTCTGAATTAGTTTTGAAATCAAATCAAAACAGCAGCCACCTTAAATCTTAACCCAGGATTTGTGTCAATCCAGCTTTGAACAACTGACCCCAGGTGTCTAAATGAAATCAGAAAAATGTCCTACCAAATTTGAAAATTTCTGACATTTTAACTGGACGATTTTTGAACATTATGTCAGGCTCTGAATGGAAGATAACAAGTAATGAGTGTGTCATAACCTTTCTGATTAATGTTTTTTATCAGTGAACATGATGATTTTCTTGGCCTGATTCTCAGGCTATAACAATGTAATAGAAATGATCATCTTATTTTTCCTACTGTATAGTGGCTCTAGGATTTCCCAGGTGACAGAGCAACTAGAAAAGTTGGTAGCTGTAGATAAATCTGCCAGAGACATGGAACAACTTCGTTATGTCACTCTTAAGATGTGCCAACTTTTGCAAACACAAGGTTTGACATTCATTGTTTTATTACGGCCATTTAAACAAAATATCCAGTTAGCCTTTTCACCAAGTCTACGGTTTTATTCTGTCACAGATAAAGGCAAGAAAGAAATACTAAGTAAAATATGCGAAAAAGCGGCAGTGTTGCTGAGTCTTTTAGAGGTAAGCTTGGTTAATTCTTTACAGTTAACTGTTTTTAAAGGTACTTGAGTAATTCCATGCCATTTCAACACAAAAAAAACTGATTTGACACCCACCCTCTCCAAATTTCTTTATATTTCGCAGGCAGTTAACATTGTGTGGGAATAGTTTAAGTTCAAAATTTGAGCATCGTAGCTGCAATAGTTTTTGAGATATCGCAATTCGAAATATGGCCCGAAAAGCAAAAAAGTGGGCGTGGCCAATGCTAAATTCACCATTACCATATTTTACATTTTGACCTGTAACTTCATACCTGTACATGGTATATCCATCAAAATTTGCACAAAGATGTATTTGTATGCGGAGATTTCAAATATTGCACTTTCATCTTTGTATCTGCAACCAGCAATGTGTTATGGCACAGCAAAAAGTCTAATTATGTGTTTCTGAAGACACGAAATATACGTCATCTTTATGGGAAAATTTTTTATGGAAGCCATACAGATACAACAGTAATTTTTATTCCACATCATATCCACATGCTATTCTACTTTTAAGCAAAGTAGAATAGAGCCCTTTAAAGTAGAATAGAGCCCTTTTAGAGCCCTTTAAAGTTGTCGTATTTTCTAAATAACTTTAATAGTAGGTTTTGGGTGTTTGTTAAGAATAAAATACATTCATTGAGAAATGAGACTGCCAAATACTTTAATGTTTCATTCGATCCTTCTTTATTGATAGTGCATATTTAAAATTTGTTTTAAAAGTTTAAAAATTACATATTTATTAATAGTACATACACAAAAAGTATATGAATGGATCAAAAGTATGCAATACAATTTATTTCTTACTGTATCTACCCCTGCTCGTGAACCAATTGTACTTTCAGTGAACTCTTTTATTGTATGCTTGTAAGATGATGAAAAATGGCTTGATTTGATTGAAGAAGTTGACAATGATCAAAGAAATGAAAAAATTAATAAGGTTTATGCACCCAAAGTGCATCGCAAGATCATATTTCTGGCCAGTAAGAGGATACTTGTTAGCGATTGACCGATAATTGCGTCGTGTACTCGTGTCAGCCATACGTTTCAACGGAAACTCTTAAAAATCTTTATCGAGCTTTAGTCCAACCACACTTTGATTACTGCTCGATGATTCGGGGTAACTGTGGCGAATCTTTAAGAGGCAATCTTCAGAAACTCCAAAACTGAGCTGCAAAAATTATTACGGGTGACTCATATGAAATACGCTCCATAGATATTTTAAAGAAACTAGATTGGAAAACGTTAGGTGAAAGAATGATGGAGCAACAACTAAAATATGTATCAAAAGCACTTACATGCCAATTTCACGAAAACATTTCGGACATGTTTAAACTATATAATTCAGATCGATATGAATTAAAAAATAACAAAAATAAGTTGATGTTGTCGAAGCCAAAAACAAATTCAATGAAACGAACTTTCGGTTATGCTGCCGCTAAAGTTTGGAATGAAAGAAATCAATTTTTTATATAATTTTACCTGGGTGGGGTTGGAGTGAATAATAAACTTTGAATGTCTTTCTAATATTATTTGGGTGGTTCGGGGAGGGTGGGTGCATGGGAATCTCTTATACTGTCTGTAAGTACACGGCCTAGTGAAAAGTAACGACAACCTTGCTAATATTTTTTTAGTTGATTAGCTACCGTGTTACATGATGTTTTTAATAAGAAAATAAATAAAAAATTATAATCGGAATTGGACCGATTTTTGCTTATCGGTAGACAATCGGAATCGGTAGAATAATTTATATTTTCCGATTGTGTAAAACCGATTGTTGAGAAAATACGCACTTTAAAAATCATATATATTGCGCGGTGATACACGTTGAATGCACTTTTTATGTGAAAACAACAACTGTTTAATCTCTTGCGCGAACGGTAGCGTGTTGCTTAGTAGGTGTGGAGCAAACCGTTAAATGATACGTGAAGCGTGTCATTTATGTACAGGTTTAACGAACTTTGGTTGCTACTAGTAACATGTTACGTTGGAAATTATCATTAAAATCTCGAAATGGATTATGACGTCATAGAAAATCAGAATCGGGTATATTATTGGATGAATAATTGATAATTATTGGTCAATCACTAATACTTGTTGGGTTTTCGGATGAGAACATTGTTTCTGACATTGGTGTTCCGAACAATAGTCACTGGGAGGCAGTACAAACTGCAGCTTAAAGACCAAGAAGTCTTACGCACTTCTCTATATATACTGCATCGATTTTGATCAAAGGCAATTTGATACAAGAAATAACACTTACTCTTGGAGAACATAATGTACTATTAAAAAAGAATGATAGAATCAAACATTAAAGTATTTGGCAGTCTCATTTCTCAATGAATGTATTTTATTCTTAACAAACACCCAAAACCTACTATTAAAGTTATTTAGAAAATACGACAACTTTAAAGGGCTCTACTTTTTAAAGCAGGCAACTAACCATCACCAAATTTTGCTTAAAAGTAGAATAGTATGTGGATATGATGTAGAATAAAAATTACTGTTGTATCTGTATGGCTTCCATAAAAATTTTTCCAATAAAGATGACATATATTTCGTGTCTTCAGAAACACATAATTAGACTTTTTGCTGTGCCATAACACATTACTGGTTGCAGATACAAAGATGAAAGTGCAATATTTGAAATCTCCGCATACAAATACATCTTTGTGCAAATTTTGATGGATATACCATGTACTGGTATGAAGTTACAGGTCAAAATGTAAAATAGGGTAATGGTGAATTTAGCACTGGCCACGCCCACTTTTTTGCTTTTCGGGCCATATTTCAAATTGCGATATCTCAAAAACTGTTGCAGCTACTATGCTCAAATTTTGAACTTAAACTATTCCCACACAATGTTAACTGCCTGCGAAATATAAAGAAATTTGGAGAGGGTGGGTGTCATGCCTGTGTTGAAATGGCATGGAATTACTCACTTTAAAGAAAAGGGGATTATTAAATGATATAGGCAAAAAGTAGTGTCTGGCCACTGTTACAGTAAATAGCCTCAGAGCACAGACCTTTGTTTTTCTGCCCTGTGTTTTGCTAGAATATGGGCAATCCCTGCACCTGCAATTGTTAAGCTCAGCAAAGCCATGACCAGTGCGAAGAGTTTCTCGGCTCACATTTAGTAAAGAATGGCAAGAGCTTGATAACAGAACTCGAAACATTGGGCAGGAGTGACAGCAGAACTGGAAACATTGTTTTGTGAGAGAGAGAGATGGGGTGGGGCGCTTATAATAGAGGATTGACCAGTTCACCCGCGGTATCAAATTTTGCCGTCTGAGGGTGTCTTTAGAGTGTACTGTCTTTTGAAAATTGTCGTCTTCATGGCAACCCTTTCACATTCAGCAACATTTCACTCCTATAACTATGTTCATTTACAGTTTAGAATTACGTGTACAGTAATTATCTGTTTTAAAACAGCATGTCAGATTTCTAATAAGTAAATAATCCAGGGTTTGTGTTAATGAAAATTGATTATGATCATTATAATTATATCTCAGGGCTGCAACGACACTCAACTGATATTGAATATCTTGGGTTGTTTCCTGGAATTATCTGCTGGAGGTAAGACGTTTCTTAGATGTACATACATATACTGTACGATTAACATTACGATTGCGATTAACATTCTAGAGTGCAAATGTACTGTACATGTGGATATAATTATGATCAAAATTAATGCGCTTAATTACATCAAGTATTACGCTTATCTAATTACATACTTAGCCTAGACTATTTTATTTTTACAACAATTGTGATATTACTTTCTTAACTGTGTTTATCCTAACCCACCCTGTCAACTTTCCTGTGAGAGGAAACTGGAGCACTCGGAGAAAACCCACGATTTTCGACAGAGCGTTGACTGACTCTTTTCACATGAGTCCGTAGCGAGAATCAAACCCACGATCTCAGAGGTGAAAGGCGCTTGCTGTGACGACAGCACCACTGAAGTACCTTGACTAGCTACGTTGGTATTTTAAAACAGTTTTCTCCAATTCTCTTCAATTTTCTGTGGGCATCTGTTACCCGCCCCACTCCCCCCCCCCGCCCGGATTCACAATTTAGCCTGTACAATGCCTTTGATTTTTAAGAATGGACCGGACTGCAGTGTGTTAAAGATGGTACGTAACATGTGTGTTTACGTACTGTTTAATAAACGAGCAGGAGTGTTTTATTAAGTTTAAAGCCACGAGCGCGCAGCGCGAGTTGCTTTAGACCTAATAAAACACGACCTGCGAGTTTATGAAACGGCTTCAAACACGACTACAAATTCAATAGATATACTGCCTTGTTAGTATTCTTTATATAAAGAATACTAATGACGACACGACTACAATAGATACTGCCTTTAGTTATTAGTATTCTTTATATAAATAATACTAATTAGGAGTGTTTTATCAGGTTTAAAGCCACTGCACGTGACATATGATGGTTGACATGATTTGCCAATAAGCTTATGAATTATTAATGAGTGTTTGAAGTAATTCTTATTCAATGTTTTTCTTGTACTGTGAAACGAATTCCATGCTATCTGTTTGTGTTTTTCTTACGTTGTTGAGTTGCCCACAGAAAAAGAATTATTTCCACATCGCAAATTCGACCAGGACAATTTTACTGCACTTAATAAATTTTCCATGATATGACTGAGTTTCAAAATTCAATTCAAGGTTGAGTTTTGGGCTCCGGTATAAAGTTTAACGGAAAAAAATCCCCTGGAAGTATTATATATAAAAGCAGCTTCAAGAAAATGGAGGAAGTGGAAATTAAATGTATTTAAAAAAAAGAGAGCGAACTTTGGTTTAATTAAGACCAACCTATTACGCAATTGCGAACTCATTATTTAACAATTAGACAACGAGGCCGAGTTGTCTATGAGCGAATAGTCAACGAAGCGAAGCCGGGTTGATTATTTGCTCATAGACAACGAGGCCAAGTTGTCTAATCGCTTTAGTATAAACTTTAACATTAATTTACAACTAGGCTGCAAACACAATACAAAAATACACAAAAAAAACATTATAAAACCATTAAAGGTAAACAAATATTTTAGTTTTTGTTCGCGTAAAATGTTTTACAAAATTCAGTTTTAATTTTAAAATTTTATTGAGTGTATGTTATTTTGTCTATTTTCTTACCCTTAAAAATTGCCATTCCATATTTTTGTTGTTTTTTCGGGTTTTTTTAGTACAGAATTGTTCAACAAGTCGTCCAAAAAAATCATCAGACACTTCGGCAAAAGTGCAAAACGCGAATTTTCCGCCATTTTGAATTTTCTATTAGTAGGCTATCACTAATAGCCTACTAGTAGCGTAGCCAATCAAAAGCCACGATATGTGATAGCCTACTATGGTAGGTTTATACTAAACAGTATTTATGCTTTGGTGCATGGCGTAGTCATCAGAGCAAGTGTCTTTCGCCTCTCAGACTGAGTTCGATTCTCGCTACGGACTCACGTGAAAAGAGTTTTCTCCGGGCGCTGCGGTTTCCTCCCACTAGGAAAGTTGACAGGGTGAGTTCGGTTAAGCACAGTTAAGAAAGTAATCACAATTGTTGTAAAGATTAATAGTCTACTGGCTTAGCAAGTAACGTAAGTAAGCGTAATACTTGATGTTATCGGTCACTGAAAAGCCCCAATGAGGAGTGAGCTGAATAATAATGTAACGTAACGTAATTTATTTTTTTATCAGTAAGAATGAAGCAATCTGATTGGCTGAGGAGCCTTTCAGAGCGGGCCGGTTTTTTGCATCCGGTCCGCTCTGAAACGCAACTGCCCGCTGTGAAAGCAACTGCCTGCTCTGGTTTTCGCGGCAAAAAATGAGGAGTGAAACAATTTTTAGACGAAAAAGTCTGCCCAAAACGTTTGAAAAACGTAACCTAACGATAGTCAGATACGAAAATGAATTGCATCAAGCCGTAAAGACTTCATACTAAGCACGATGTACACGTCCAGAATTGATAATTTTTTTAGAGAAATGCGACTGAAAGTCGGAAAGTTATTTGACATGTATAAAACTTTAATACGCCGAGAAAGCTATGTATTTTTTTAAAAATGCTCATGTATTCGGCCACTTAAAAGCGAAAAAATTACAGCTTAAACAGATATTGTAAAAGAAATGTTTTCCCATTTAAAAAAAGGTTTAACTGCAGCAGTGAAAACAATCTCGATCATTTGTGTTAGGCATTTTTCACTGATATAAAATATTGTAATTAAACAAACTAAAAGTCTGTGTTTAAAAAGACTTTTTTCAAGCATATTATCGTGAAACACCAGAAAAAATACTAAAATATAAAAATAGCATACCTTATTCATTGTCCTTTTAGTAGAAAAACGTTGATTAAATCAAAGCAGATTCTTTTTTATCTGTTTTTGATCGGATCTGAACATGAACCTGTCGTTGTCAGAAGCAACTGAAGTTGTCAAAGCCAAAACGCCAGGCTTAACCAAAGGCTTTTCTGCTACCATATTCATGAAAAAAGCATGTAAATTTACTAAAACTATACGTCTTTTTGTGTGTTTCTTGCCACTTTTCTCGAGTTTTCGTATTCGGTCGTGTTTTATATCCTTCAACATTTCAATTTTTGTCAGCCTCGCTTTAAAAATACACAACTGCACTGATCTCAAATTAGTTCGTAAGTAACACTGGAATTTTAGTGAATTTCATTTTTAAATCTGATAAAAAATAAACCGTCACGTTATTTACCGGCTGCGAGGTCCGGATGAGAAAAACTGTGCCCTCGGTCTTGAAAACGTCCATCGCCCTTGAAAACGTCCCTCGCCCTTCGGGCTCGTGCCGTTTTCAAGACCTCGGGCACAGTTTTTCTCATCCGGACCTCGCAGCCGGTAAATAACAGGTATTAAACAGCGCCAGGCCACAGAGTAGAGACATACAGAGACGTAACTAGTGTACCCACTTTTTTGTGCGCATGCTCGGCAAGTTACTAGATGCATGCATCTGATTGGATGACGACCAATGACGACCTGATGACGACTCACTTTAAACTTGCTGAGCACGCGCAGTTGATCATTTTTCGCCCGGTCGCCTGAAAAAAAGTGGGTACATGATGACGTAATCTTCCGCAGTGTTTACAACGGTCAGTTACGTCTCTGTATGTCTTATCTACTCTGTGGCCAGGCTGTCACAGAATTAAGGATTCTAGCAAAATACAGTAAGCCCGAATGAAAAACATCTGTTAAAAACTCAATATTTTTTTGAACTGGACATTTAAAAAATTCACTATTAGTGGTACTGTACAAATTTGGCTACATTTGTTAAATATCCTCTCCAAGAGGCCATTATTTTCTCATAGCTAACCTTGAGAAACACCTATACAGTAATGTAGTAAGTTGTTGCTTGATATAAGACATGCTGTATTTTTCATCTTTTTACGACGAGGTTATTGTTTCATGCATGATTCTGCATGCTATATATTAACGATCTACCATCTTGTATAAATGAAACTAGACCCCGGATGTTTGCTGACGACACAAATATTACAGCATCTGGAAAGTGCATTCGGATTTAGTAAAGACTTCGAAAGTGGCTTATGGCAAACAAACTGAGTTTAAACGTAGCGAAAACTGAATTTCAATTAATTGGCACTAAGCATATGCATTAAAAAAGTTGGTGATTACCAGCCAGTAATTACTACTGTGGATAAATAATAGTAATAAAGCAAGTTTTCCAGCGCAAAACTCTAAGAGTTACTGTTGACGAAAACCTTTCTTGGAAAAGTAACACTGAGAGTATATGTAGTAAAATATCATCTGGGATATATGCTCTCAAACATATTAAAAAGTTTGTTGATCAAAAAACACTCATATCGGTATACAATGCTTTGATCCAAACCTATTTCAGTTACTGTTATATGAAGTATGGGATGTATTTGGCGAAACCCAATCTAAACGTCTGCAAAAGCTTCAAAATGGAGCAGCTCGCATCATAGCAAGTGCAGCGAACGATGTTGATCAGCAAACTGTATTGGATTTATTGGGATGGGAAACATTAAAAGAACAACAATTAAAAACGAAAACGAAAACGATATGTTTAAGATACTTAATAATATGGGGCCAAATTGCTTCAAAGATATATTTATTTCAAAAATGAAATATTAAATCATAATCTTCGTGATAGCTCAACCACATTACGATTGCCAAAGCCACGTTCGAACAGTTTGAAAAAGAGTTTCATGTATGTCGGAGCTTTCATGTGGAACTCTTTGCCAGAAATTATCAGAGAAAGCAAAACGCTATCAATTTTCGAAAGGAAAATCGCTACCCATCGCTATTAAAGCATGGTTGTAAATAGTAAATTAACGTTTTTTATAGTATATATTTTTTCATATATGCATGTAATTTCCTACTACCTTTAATTATTTTTTTGTAAATTTACTTTTATCCATACGTCCATTGTGGAAACCAGTTAAATAAAGTTTATCATCATCATCATCATCATCATCATCATCATCATCATCATCATCATCATCATCATCATCATCATCATCATCATCATCATCATCATCATCATCATCATCATCATCGTATATGTAAAGTGACCAGTTGTTTTGTCTTAGGGAAGAAAAGTGTAGCGATGTTAGCCGGACATGGTGCTGTCGATGTCTTACTCAAGATTCTGAAGATAGAGATATCAGAACCATCAGTCATGGAAGAAACTCTTGTCTTAGTACACTCAATACTTGCTAGAATTGCACCCAAAGGTAGGACCTTACGTCACGACCAAAGTCACGAATTTTTTCTAGCTGGGAAGTCAGTGATCATTATATGAGCCCAAAATTATACTTCGATCACCATTTCAACATTTCAAATATCTATATTAATTAATTGTTATTTCGTCACGTAATAGCTTGCTTATATGAACCCAGCTAACTGGGAAACTCACCTGAGTGATATCCGCATGCATGCCCTTTGTTACTAACACTCGAACGCACGTAAAATTCAATTTGCCTTCATATCAGAAGCGATCCAGCCCAGTTACAGTAGTTGAGATTTCTCCTTGCCTTACCAGCTTTACTTATTTTGAAATAATTGAGGAGAAAGTGTAACCTTTATATTTACACCAATAAATGGTTAGACTTTCGCGTCTTCTCGGATAAGGACGTTAAATCGTAGGCAACCCTATCAATTTGGGCAAAAGCTTGTTGGGAAATTCGCTCACCAATGAGTGAGACACTCAATAAATTAAGCTAGGTGGGATCTCTGTCGAGTGGGAAAATATCTTCCATATGAAGGCTTCACCTGCATGACCGACATCGTGAACATTTTTCACCGATTTTGAATTATAATATATATAGTATTTATTATCAATTTTCAATTTATTATCAATTTATTAAAAGATACCAATTTTGCAGTTAAGAACTGAATTACACTGGTTTACATGCATACGAGTAAAATGTCTACAAACACTCATTATTTACAAGCTGTTAATTGTAATAGTTCTAGGTAAGAATATAGCTTAAATATTATTATTTAAAACTGGAGTTGTAGGCCTTACTACCGGCCATAATAAAACTATTAGCAAACCTACTTGTCCTATGCTTTGGTATTGAAAGACAATTATCATTACGTAGAGAATATCCTGTTTTATGTCTTGGGGGAACGAGAGAATGGAGTTTATGGGATGATTCATCACACATTTGAGCAAAAAGTTTCTCGCAAATGGTCTTTCTCCGCAGGAACAGTAACACCACCCCAGCACGTACCAACGCATCTTCATATTTGAGATCAGGAAAGATTATACGAAGGGCTCTCCGTTGAATACTCTCGATCTCGTCGCTCAAATATTGCGCCAAGCTATAGTGCCATGCCTCGCACGAAAATTCTAAGATTGGTCGAACGCCGGTAGTAAAAACCCGGACTAACTTGCTCGCT
>CACRXK020001309.1:0-56391 GCA_902702795.2 Paramuricea clavata | reverse complement strand
CTAAACTAAACTAACTTTATTTATACTAGATAGCTCTATCAGTTCTAAAGTGTTCTTCCTAGAGATCCAGTAACCGTCGTCTCATTGATCCAGTGTTACTACAGAAGGAAACCTAAACTAAACTAACTTTATTTATACTAGATAGCTCTATCAGTTCTAAAGTGTTCTTCCTAGAGATCCAGTAACCGTCGTCTCATTGATCCAGTGTTACTACAGAAGGAAACCTAAACTAAACTAACTTTATTTATACTAGATAGCTCTATCAGTTCTAAAGTGTTCTTCCTAGAGATCCAGTAACCGTCGTCTCATTGATCCAGTGTTACTACAGAAGGAAACCTAAACTAAACTAACTTTATTTATACTAGATAGCTCTATCAGTTCTAAAGTGTTCTTCCTAGAGATCCAGTAACCGTCGTCTCATTGATCCAGTGTTACTACAGAAGGAAACCTAAACTAAACTAACTTTATTTATACTAGATAGCTCTATCAGTTCTAAAGTGTTCTTCCTAGAGATCCAGTAACCGTCGTCTCATTGATCCAGTGTTACTACAGAAGGAAACCTAAACTAAACTAACTTTATTTATACTAGATAGCTCTATCAGTTCTAAAGTGTTCTTCCTAGAGATCCAGTAACCGTCGTCTCATTGATCCAGTGTTACTACAGAAGGAAACCTAAACTAAACTAACTTTATTTATACTAGATAGCTCTATCAGTTCTAAAGTGTTCTTCCTAGAGATCCAGTAACCGTCGTCTCATTGATCCAGTGTTACTACAGGAGGAAACCTAAACTAAACTAACTTTATTTATTTATACTGGATAGCTCTATCAGTTCTAAACTGTTCTCCCTAGAGGTCCAGTATAAAGGTCATCTCTTATTGAACCAGCGTTGCTACAGGAGGAAACCTAAACTAACTTTATTTATACTGGGTAGCTCTATCAGGTTTAAACTGTTCTCCCTAGACGTTCGGTACCTTTATTGAGTCAGTATTACAAAATTTAAAAAATTAACTTTCTAAGGCCTTGTCAATACAGACTTCCTCTAGCTTACATTACTATATCTCTAAATCTGACCTAGTCAGCCGTTTTGCCGTGATTTTACGATTGTTGACACACATAAGCTCACCTTTACGTGACGTCATTGCCAATGGGTTGCCGGCACTACAGCTCATAAATCCTCCAAACGGTATGCTGTACTGGGCCCCCAGCTCGTAGTCGTCACTGATACACACATACATATCTTTGGGACCAAACCTCTGACGGTAAAACTTATTTGGACATTTCTTTTCTTTTGTGATGACGTTGTTGACACTGTCACTGTAAAGACCTCCAAATAAATAGCCTGAAAAGTATGGTGGAAAGCAATGTCAAAGTCATTCCTACAGGTGGGTTTTACTAAGCAGTTTAAGGATTACAGAGCCTTCAAAATACGCGGGTGCCACGATGTTCACCGTTAGTTACTTGGTTTAGTACTTGAAATATCAAATCTGCTCTCCTTCCTCCACTCTAGTTTTGAAACAAAGTTATTTCTCCTCAACCTGATCTACGTTATGGCTATATGGTTAGTTTCGAAAACGACGTACTATTTCGTAAAACTGATTTAGTTATTTGCCATCCTAACTCCGGAAGTTATCTTGTTGAAGAATGAAAGTAGTGATACATTATAATTTGGTTGCAGAGTTCCGTTGTGTTGCTATCTAATCAATATACACTAGTTAATTTGGATGACTTTTTTTAGACCGCCTATTTTATCAACCCAGCCACCAGCATAATTCTGAAAGCCCTGAGGTAATGTTGAAGGGTTTTGCAAGTGAAAATGTAGAGTGACAATTTTATGCATTTATTTATACGTAACCAGGAGAAGCTTCTGGCCGTGTAAAGCGACTAGAGACAATTCTATAATCGGCTCAGACATCGCCCTGGTCTCGTGCTCAACTTTAGAAAGTGTCAACTCTTAATCTCATATTTTAAACCCCACCTACCAGACTCTTGTGGGACACTGCCCTCGGCTGCACACCAGAAGGTAGTGTACACTCCTCCACCACAGTTTGTGTCACATGACCTGAAGATCCACCAACCATGACACGTGGTTTTACAATGTGTCGCCAGCGTTCCTTCGTGTAAGCGGATTGCAGTGTAACCGGAAGGGCAACTACATGTAAGAAGAAAATAATGGCCCGTTTTATATCCGTGATTTATGCTGACAAGATCAACCGTCAAGGCACATAATTTATATAATTATTTCTACTCAGACAAGTTCATACAAAGACAACCCGATCAAGCTCTGCAAATGATCTGTATTTGCCTCCAGGAAAACATAAACAGATATATACAAATACGTTTGGATACAGTAGTGTAAAGATTAGCCTGTGCACATCCTGTATTACCAGTACGGGTAATACAGGATGTGCACAGGCTATGTAAAGATGTGGAACACATTAAGTTCAAACATTAGAGAAACGACTTTAAAAGGAATTTTTAAGAGTCCTTTAAGAGGACTGAACGACTTTAGAGGACATTTTTAACAAATTATTTTTTAACTAGTAATTAATATTTCACTCTGTTGTTGTAAATAACTTCAACTCGTATTTTTAACTAAAATAGTGAGGGCCCTGGGGAAGATAAGTCTTTTAACTTACCAGGTATATTAGCTATGTAATATTTTTAACCCTTTGTAAATAAAGTTGATTGATTGATTGATTGTAATAAATTGTGCCTTCAATAATGCGTTGCCTGTTTACCACCTTACCTATATCCTTGCGTCTTGGGATTTTTTTGTGTATATCCTACACACGGGTCGGTGGGTGGCGAGCCGGTAGGTGTGCAGGTTTGGTACACGCCACCAAATGTGAAATTGGTCTGCAAAGCCTTGCACGAATTGTCGTCAAGATTTGCTTGAAAGTTGAAGTTTGGTGATTCAGCATCCGTGCAACCTGAAAAGTTGAAAAAACTGTGTTAAAGCCTTGGGTGAACTAGATATTGTTGTGGAAACATCCTAGCCATGTTTTCCAAAAGTGGCAAGCCATGAAACATTGTTTCGTAGCCATGTTTTCCGTTGATGGCTAGCAAACAATAGGAGCTCAAGCTAGCGACGTTTCTATGAGCACGGACACCAGTTCGTGTTAGCAGGGTTTATTTTAACGTGCAGTTCTACACAAAATGTGCAGTTCTAAACCCATTTGTGTAGTTCTTAAAACTCAAATGTGCAGTCACCAAATTAACAAAAATATAACCTCAAAACAGTCTTCTCATTTACTTGTTTTCCTTGTGGATGCTCCAGATGCCAGAAATGCTGTTATTGAGCATCAAAAATCTAAATGTTTTCTGGAAGAAGACCACCAGACCCTCATATTTTCCTCGCAAATCATATACGTGCTGGGTTAATGGAACAGGAGGTAAAATTGGGGCGAGCGAAGCTATCCAAAAGAGATTAGAGTGGGAGAACCTAATATTCTTTGCTGTCTAAGGTTATTATATATTGGGTATACATAATTCCCAGTTACATGTTTTGAAACAGTTTTTGTGGGTGGTTTGGTGAACAAATCTTTGCCAGAACTTACGTGCCTCTAGATTCAAAGTTTGGGGGGACCCCAGAATCGAGTTTGTCTGGCCCCACCCAACCACACCTTTATTCTGCCACCTATATGCAAATTAAGAGTCTATCATAACTTAATTACAACGTTAACTATAAATTTACAACATTAAATATAGATAAAAATCCTTTGACTCCCCAGTCACACACCATTTGACCCCTCAGTCAAACACGTGATGCTTCGTAACATCCCTAATATGTGCAGTTCTAAATTTGCCTTAAAATAAACCCTGCGTGTTAGTTTGTGGTAACCTTCAACAGTACGTCATATGACATAACATAAGATTTTTAAAGTTTTTTGCTTCTTGCACGAGCGCTATGAGGCAAAATCCGCCCAAATTAGATATACCAATTTTAGCAAGGGTGGGTAGTAGCGAAGTAGTTGTAGTTGACTACTGTAGCGAACTACAATTTTCAAGTAGCCAGTAGTTTTTGACTACTTTTTTAAAACAGTAGCTGTAGTTATAGCGAACTACATTTTGCCTAAAAGTAGCCAAGTAGTTGACTACTTTTCAAACAGCAAATCGCTATTCGCTACTTTTTAAAATTGTTAGCAACTTGATAGAATAGAATGTTATTAAGACACAGTTTGCTTAAAATAAATACTCAATTTGCACGAATAAAGTATGCCGTGCAACTGTTCAAACTGTGCAAGTCCATGCCGTCTTATTTAGCCTACTCGCGTAAGTCGATTTGTTATAGGTTATACATTACAGCCTGAGCTATAATATATAGATGTTCCAAATACAGTAAAGTTAAAAAATATTGAGTAGCGAAATAGCGAAATAGTTCGCTACATTTTTTAAGCAGTATCTGTAGTCAGTAGCGAACTACTTTTGTTCAAAATTAGCTGTAGTTGTAGCTGACTATATATTTTTGAAGTAGCTGTAGTTATAGCGAACTACAAAAAGTTTGTAGTCAACCCACCCTTGAATTTTAGCCACGTACCTGTGATGGCGTTATTTTTGTAATATCTCTGAAGAGATTTCAAAACCAGCGCACTGATCTTGAATGTAATCTCCTCCGGTAGTTCTGGCAAAGCTTCGGTTGTTATAATGTAATGCAACGGATCCCCCTCGCGGTCAATGGCTACCTGGTTGTTTCCGAGATTATCTTCCCAGTATTCAAGGGTGAAATTTTCTCGCACGGGTGGGCCACCAAAGGTGTAGATCTTCGAATCCATGACGTTTTTCGTATATGTATCACTGACTGTGTGTGTGTTCAAATGGGAGACTGACCCACTTACGCCGAACGTTCCAAAAAACGAGGCACTTGCAGAGGCTGAAAATATTAATTTTAAAACAAATGTGAGTTAGTAACAAAAATGAGAGAAAAACTATGAACTTCAAGATATATCAAATGCCTTGGTACCTACCTAGAGGGTCTGAATGGGGTTAACTGACTACTGACATTTGCCTGAATTTTTGACTGACAACTGACAAAATGTCCTAACTGACAACTGAGAAATAATGACAAAACCATGAGTCAGCTTTTTTGCAGTAACTGACTACTGACAGCTTGCAATATATCGCACTGACAACTGACAACTGGCTTAAATTTTAGCTGACAACTGACACCCATAAACCCCCATTAAGACCCTCTACCTACCCAACTATTTACAGGGTTCGTAGCGGTCTTTGAAATCCTTGAAAGTCTTTAAATTGGAATGCAGGTCTTTGAGGTCAGTCTTTAAATTGTGTGAAAAAGCGAAGAAAGTCTTTAAAACTCTTTGAATTCTTTAGTGAGTATTTGATTATACGATTTCCTAGCTAATAAAATAGATTGATTGAAGCAAGATTTTCGCAAATAACGACGAAAAGGCGCATTTTAGGATGTGATTTGACGGGACTAATTACTGGGTAAAAATGGTGCTTACACTCGCAATTTTTCGACAGCTGATTGCCCTCAAAGGTCTTTGAAAAGTCTTTGAAAATAGGCAGAAAAAATCTTTGAAAGTCTTTAAATTTTTTGGTCTTGGAGACTACGAACCCTGACTTATCTACCTACCTACCTACCTACCTACCCACCCACCTATTTGTCTACCTAGGTTACCTGCCCACCTACCTACCTACTGTACCTACCTACCTACTTTACCTAACCGCCCACTCACCCACCTGCCTACTTACCTACTGCACCCACCTACCTACTGTGTCTGTACTTATCTACCCACCTACCTACCTGCCTACCCACCTTTAGTTTGTTGTCGAGTTGTTTCAGTTGATGCAACATAAGATTTCAAAATGTGATCCATCTTAGCAAGGATTCCTCCAGAGTCAACGCGTGTGGTGTAATGTGTACCATAGTCTCGTACCAGGAGATCAGACAGAAATCGCGCGACGTGCATATTTTCGTTCTGCAAGTGCGCACCAATATCTAAGAGCCTCGTTTTGAATTTCGGGTGGAGTTGAGCGTCAGGTTGAAGATGGGCAGCATAGATGCGGTAACGTAGCGTCGTACGAGAGGTGACTGATTTGTCCTCCACCTGGAAAAATAATTAATCCTTAGAGATGATTTATATTTTGTTGATTGTGATTTTGATATAGGCTGACGTGGTTTGTGTCTGAACTACCTGAAAAATATATTTCAAACGTGGTGGTCCAGTGTAGGTAGTATTCTACAATAAACTGCCGTGGTTTGTGTCTGAACTACCCGAAAAAGATATCTCAAACGTACGGATGGGATCCATTGTAGGTAACATTCGTTCCCTTTGTTGCTTTTACCACGAAGGAATAAAATTTGGGGTCAGAAGTGAAAATTACGTCACTTGAAAGGCTAGTGATCAGTCTTGACGTGTTTCTTGTGGCTCAATTAATAATAAGATTATATCAATAAAATAAAACGAAAATTCAAGTAATAAAAGGGAAAAGTTGTTTTGAAACAAGAAGCATATAAAAACCTTCTAGAACTGAAAGAGGACAAAACACTTCCGGGTGACTATTGACAGTCTCAGCCTCTTCCGGTCGAGTATTAGAAACAAGTTTAAACACGATATTTGTGGTGTTACTCTGAGTGTATATCCACACCGGGCGAGCTTGAAAAATATGCCCGGCCACGGTGGGATTCGAACCTACGACCTTTGGAATACTAGCCCAATGCTCTTCCAACTGAGCTACGCGGTCAGGACGGTTCGAGTAAGTGATATTTCGGAACAGAATCTAGTTATTGAAGGAACTAGATTCTGTTCCGAAATATCACTTACTCGAACCGTCCTGACCGCGTAGCTCAGTTGGAAGAGCATTGGGCTAGTATTCCAAAGGTCGTAGGTTCGAATCCCACCGTGGCCGGGCATATTTTTCAAGCTCGCCCGGTGTGGATATGCACTCAGAGTAACACCACAAATATCATATTCACCTGAGTACACTACACCAACACAGAAAAAATTCAAGTTTAAACACGTCAAAACTGACCTGATGTTTTTTCACATCGCTATATTCCGACGAGAAAGACCCACTAATACTTCCAAAAAACGACTCGTGCGCTTCAACGTTTACAGTTGTCGAAGTCATAGAACTGTAGTTAGTCCAGTGGTCAATAAGCTCAGAAAACAGCGCGGCTTTGCTTTCTTTGATCGGCGTTACGAATACATCGTCTGGTATCAGGTATCGGCCATCTTCCGTCGTACGACATTGGGAATAGTTAAAGAACACCACCATTCCTGATACGCGATTCCTTAGGTTATCCCAGCCCAAACCGGGAAGTGTTTCAAGTCTAGGCACCGAGATACCATTTAAAACACAATTCCTGTAGTCTCCGAATGGAAAATTCGGCCGTGGATCGTAAGCTTGTTTCCCTGCATCTTTTCCTTCGGTTTCGGAAGCACTGGTGAATGAATTTCGACAAAACAGAACCAGTAAAGCGATAAGGAAGTACTGGCACTCCATTTTGTTGTCCGAGCAAGCAAAAATGATTATGTCAGCTGTATATTTCCACTTTTTACTGTCATGTGTTAATTCATGCAAAGCCAATCACAACTTTAATTAATCAGAAATTGAAATATGATTCTAGTATCTTCTTTCGTAATACACGGAAATGATGTTTGGTTTATATATAGCATATCTTCGGGAATTTCCAAATAAAGTTTGAATGACCAAATACAGCCTGACTAAATACTATAGTAAAGGAAACATAGACTTTTTAAACACTTGATTTGAGCAGAAAAGAAAATGTGATTACCTAAAGGCTAAAACATCTTCCGTTGGTAGTAACTACTTTAAAAGATTGATAAATTAAACTTCGAACATTTCTAAAAAAAGCCCTTCGTCTGGAATTTAACCGTCTGGAAGTTTTCTATATTTTCGAATTTAGCAGAAAAGAAGAAAATATAAACAGATAATCTAGATTTAATCAGAAATTGAAATGTGATTCTGTAAAATTGTTTTCTCTGGAAGGATCGGAAGTGATGTAGACAGCCCACTAATTAAAACGATTGCAGGGCCGGTTGTTCAAAAGCCGATACCTTCTCTTCTCTAAGTTTTGAAACAAACAGATGTGTAGAAATATATAAACTAAAACAGCAGGTTAAATTTTAACCCAGGGTTTATAGCACTAACCCAGCTTTGAACAACCGGCCCCTATAAACTTAAATTAAAACTGCAGTGTCAGTGAAATAATAAAATTAAATTAACGAAAATAATTATCACAAATTAGCGAAATGTATTGCTTAGTGCAGCTTATATTAAATCGCCACCCGATTGCATGCACTATCGGCCAACTGATGTATAGGTATAAAGTATACCTAGCCTAGGCTAAGGTTCTCTCCTCTCGTGTTCCGAGATCCCCCATGTAAAGTGTAGTGAAATGTATCTCAATACTCAATAGTCAATACTATTAACCGTATAAATCATAGCCTGCAACTAAAGCCTCTGCGGTGGAGGGAGTACCTAAGTTCGTGCAATCGAGTGGCGATTTAGTATAAGCTATATTTCGCAATATATTTCGCTAATTTGTGAGTATTTTTGTTAATTTTCTAATTTCACTGCAGTTTTAATTTAAATTCAGTCGTTTAGTGGGCTGCCTATGAACAGAATACAGAAAAATGTGTTAATCAAGCACACAACTCACCTACGTCTACGACAAGTCCACAACGTAGGTTGCATGCGACAGTTTTAGGCAAATGCACGATTGATCATATCATATATACTTGCTTATCTGTCATTTGAGATTGTGGCTGGGTTGTTCATTGTTCAAATTTTCATTGAAGCATTATGTTCGTCCAATCCGAAGTTGCTTCCCATATCACAAAAATAAACTGAAAATGTTGTTTTATTCTTATTTACTATTTACAATTTCGATACGAAAAATCCCTAATACATTTGTACACAAATCTTTTATCTCTTAGTTCATTCAGTGCAATTGAGGCGCAAGAAACACTGACACATGAACAGTCAGTATTTTAGCAGTCTTCTTTCTGTGGTAGTGCCTTTGGCGGCGGTAGCCGTCCACCCAATAACATTTGGCAATTCAAACAGAAGTTGCTTTATTTTTCTGCTCTCTTGTACGCTAGAGATCTTCAATTTCCGACCAGACTCCGATCGACGGTTCTGGTAGATATTTTCTTGTAGTTATGTCTTAGGCGCGAACAATCCCGTAGAGTTGTCACGCTTGAACTGGTCACTCCCCAAGCAGAACATGAATTATCACACTGCATCTCCAAGGTCTGTATCTACAACAAGAAAACACAACTGATAAGAAACTGTCATACAGCGCGCTTAGTCTCCCAGCTGCACACATAAAACTATCACAACTTGTCAACAAGATGTGTTCGCAACAGGCGTGTGGGAAGTTATCAACAAATTGTAATAATGCTGTTATTTTATCAAGTTGCTACAAGCTTGTCACTCACAACTTGTCGACAAATTGTTGAATCGCAGGACGATAACAAGTTGTTGGAACAACTTCTAACAAGTCTGTTGAGCTCAACAACTTTGTAGTAAGTTGTCAACAAGCCGTTGACAGCTATTAAACAAACTGGGAACTAGCAGTGCGAACACATCCTGTTGACAAGTTGTTGGAACAGCATTGCTACAAGTCTGCTGCAGGTTTGTTACAATGTGTGCGTTTTCACATGTGTAGCTTGCCTCCTCTACCAAACACCTCAAGACTAATCAGGGCCGCCCAGAGGGGGGGGGCAAATTGCCCCGGGCCCCGAGTTGCTGGGGGCCCCTGAAAATTTTTTGTTGGGCCCCAGCCTTTTTTGTTTGTTAAATATTTCCGCGCAAAGGACAAGATATCTGTTTTCTTGGGCTAAGTACCGAATTTTGGCATAAAAAAATGAGAGAAAGTCCCTCGAAAGCAATTGCAACGTACTGGTCCGGAAAAATTTTGTACTCCGGAAAAAAAATTTTACCCCTAAAATGGTACACTGACCGAAAATTTTTTGGCGACGGGTGGGGGGGTTGTTCTCCGGAAAAAAATTTTTCCGGGAAAATTTTTTAAGATAGGGGCCCCTAAAAAAAATTTGCCCCGGGCCCCCGCCAACCTCTGGGCGGCCCTGAGACTAATGTCTAATAAGAGATGTCCTTTGCTGCATGGACACACTGGACGGTTTAAAACTGATAGGGCCATTCAATTTAAATAAAGTTTAATCAGTTTGATCCAGATTTCCTCCTGCAGTAACACTGGACCAGTTAGGAATGCCTCTTACTGGATCTCTAAGGGAAACAGTTCAGAACTGATGGAGCCACCAAGTATAAATAAAGTTAGTTTCAGGTATAATTCAACTTACATTTTCTCATACCCAGATCTGAAATCTGTACCGATCTGGTCCTATTCTCTTTCCATCTCTCATTTTCCTGCACATTTAATTCATTGGGACCTCTATCGAGTGAATTTTGTAAAATGTCTGTATTTTTAATTGGGAATGAAATTGAAATAGCCCGCCCTGGAATCGGGCTCGAGTACGAGTTACTTATTTCGCCCGTTTGCAAGCATGGTTCAGTGGCCTCGGGCAAATGTTCTGTCAAGTGTTCTGTCCATAAATTATCAGTCGTAGTCGTTTCGATCAAGTCATTCGTTGCCAGCGATAGACTGTCACTATGTGAGTCTTCCAGTGTAATACTGTACACCATGCTTGATGACGAGAGAGGACTGGACGCGAAACAACATCTGAATACTGATCGGAACGATGGTGAACATCGACTCTCTGTCTTGATGCCATTGCCTTCTCGTTCTGAAAATGAAATATCATCATTACTAAAAGATGTGGGGTGGTAGATATTGCAGAGAAGGCGAGGGAAGGAAGGTTGATATGGTTGGACACGTAATAAGAAGAGATGAAGGAGAGTTGGTCGGAAACATTATGGAATGAAGAGATCAGAAGATTTGTGGGGTGGTAGGCTTTGCATAGAGGGTGAGGGAAGCAAGGCTGAGATGGTATGGACACGTAATAAAAAGAGATGAAGGAGAGTTTGTGAGAGACATTATGGAATGAAGAGATCAGAAGATGTGGAATGGTAGGCTTTGCAGAGAAGTGAGGGAAGCAAGGCTGAGATGGTATGGACATGTAATAAAAAGAGATGAAGGAGAGTTTGTCAGAGACATTATGGAATGAAGAGATCAGAAGATGTGGAATGGTAGATATAGCAGAGAAGGTGAGGGAAGCAAGGTTAAGATGGTGTGGACATGTAATAAGAGATGAAGGAGAGTTTGTCAGAGACATTATGGAATGAAGAGATCAGAAGATGTGGAATGGTAGGCTTTGCAGAGAAGGTGAGGGAAGCAAGGCTGAGATGGTATGGACATGTAATAAAAAGAGATGAAGGAGAATTGGTCAGAGACATTATGGAATGAAGAGATCAGAAGATGTGGGGTGGTAGACATAGCAGAGAAGGTGAGGGAAGCAAGGCTAAGATGGTATGGACACGTAATAGAAAGAGATGAAGGAGAGCTGGTCAGAGACTTTATGGAGCTTAATCTACCTAGCAACGAAATCAGTTCTCTACTCACCAACAATATTTAACATACACAGTGGACATGTATAATTTGTCAACAACCAAGGATCAACACATTTCAGATGGAATTCATGACCGCACGATACTACACGAATTTCCTGGATAAACAATGGTAGTTTAGATGGTAAACGGGAGCAAGATGGGTCATTGTATACTTGACGACATTAGTAGGCTAGGATGAAATGGGCTCACAATATGAATATACAAAGCATTGCGATTCATGTTTATGGCGCTCGCAATCAACGTATTTGACCATAACGTTTGTTGTTGGTAAAGACGCATGATCTACCGCACACATTTTTTTATTTGACACACCTGGTCTGGGAAAATCAAATTCCCATTGTCGGTTAAATTTGAAACCGCTCTTAGGTATTCCTTCATCTGGGTTGCACGCTAGATAACTATTACTGGACATCTGAGGAACATTAATTTATATAAATGAAAATCCTTACCTGTCCTTCTCGGAATTCCTCCAGGCATATAACACAAGAGATGCCGATAGCTGAACACGAATGAGTACTCAACGTTCGCTCCCGATGTTTTTCTTTCATCGTTTTTACCGTCTCAACTTCTCGTTTTTCTTCGTATTTCTTTGATTCCATTTTCGAGACCGCGTCAAAAGCCATTTTTGCCAAAGAAGACTAAAATGCAATATTAGATTAAAAACTAGAAAACATCTGACTAATAAGCCTGATATTGTTACAGATTGAAGCATTATTCCCTCGCTATGATTTAAAAAGGTTGGCAATTTTTTTGTACTTATGGTACGAATAAACCTATCGTATCCAACCATCCAACTAACACGTATGTTTGCCGCCAGTCGCCACCCAATAGATGATTCCCCTTATTACGTTTTCGTAGCGCTTTGCATTGTGGTTATAGTGGTATCACTGGTATTCAAGATGGCTTATTTTTTGTCGCGACCCGTGCAAGAACTTTTAAAAAAGCCTAGGGTCAGGTGCACGACAGCCAACAGCAAAATATTCGCGAGAACATTCAATATTTTCATTCGAGGCCGCTATCTTTATGATCAGTGATCCCACTATAACCACAATGCAAAACGTAATAAGGGGAATCGCGAATTCACTCACATATATAATTTAATTGTTTGGTCACCTTTGTTATAATTCCATTCTGTATGCTTACATTATCAGAACAGTGGTACTGACTAGACATACAGTATAACTGTGAGTTTATACTATCTGAAAATGTGAATTGGTTGGCAACTGGCATCAATATACATTAATTAATTAGCCTTAGAAGAATTCGCCATTTTTGGGGTACTTTTTTGAAAACGATGTGAAAAATTTAAGCGATGTGAAAACATTTTTTTCCAATATTTAACTGTCAATTAACTTATAATGATTATACTCACAATTATAGTTATAAGTAATTTGTTTGAAGTAATATATGAACAACTCGAGCTCGTGTTTCACCGGGATATCCAAACACGAGAAAACAATGTATGAAAACACGAGCACGAAGCGCGAGTGTTTTCATACATTGTTTTCGAGTGTTTGGATATCCCGGTGAGACACGAGCTCGAGTTGTTTATATGGCTTCTCAAATGAATCGAGACGTAACAGAATGTTTTCGTTTGCTGATTTGAAAAGAATTCTTAACCAAGCATAACGTAATTAGGAATTTTATTCAAGTAATTTTGCATGCGTAATCAAGATATTTGATGAAAACACTGGTGACTATCAGTCTTTCATCAAGTTTCACCGGGTTATCCAAATGGTATCTTGTGATCAAATAGGTGATCATCATTGGCTGAATTGCTCGTGAATTATTAATGAATTTGAGATTGGAAAAGGCAGTACCCCAAAAATGGCGGGCGTGAGAAAGGCTAATTGCTTATTTGGGTAACAATGAGTTTTTACCGTACCTCTTTTTTGGTTTGTTTCCATTTGATCTAGTTAAAATAAAGACAATGAATAAATATCATAGACATCTTATATAAGATATCTATGATAAATATATATAACTTAACTCACTGAGCCCCAGTGCTAGACAGAGTAAAATAATAAAGACATAAAATAGGGCGCATCAGTGCACAATGCAACTTAATGAGTTAAATATATTCGGACTATTTTTGCGTGGAAAGAGTATGACTGATTAAAAGGTGAAAACATATACAGGGTGTATAAAAAAAAAACGCAACCTCGGAATTTCCTAAGAAATCACTTTGCAATTCTTAAGCATAAAAGATTTTAGGCCCCTGGGAATTGAAGATTTCTCGGGAAATTCCGAGGTTGCGTTTTTTTTTTATACACTCTGTATAATGTAATAATAATATATACATACCTTGAGAAGAAGTATAAAACACGTGATGGTAATTAGAATAAAACACGTCATAAAGATAACCATATCCACGTATTCACCAGAACTGTCCTAAAGAGTGAAAAATATTTTGTAAAATAGGTTGATATATAGGACAGAATAATATTAATAGTTAAATCTAGGATTATTTTAAAATTTAGGGGGAAATTTAGTTTCCGGAAGGGTCTATTTCCTGCCTGCTTAATTTCTCCTTAGTCACGTGAATTATGACTGAGTCACGTGCTGGTCACGTGCCACAAGGACATACCGCTGTTCATTGTAACCGTTTGTTCGTATTCTGGCGCCGTTAAAAACAAAATGGCGGACTGCTCTCCTGGATTTCAAAAATCATTCAAAGTTTCAAGTTTTCGTTCAAAACTATTTGACTATTTTATGTGATTTGGTGAAACAATATACTAGTATTATATAGTAAGTATGCTTATGAACATTTATTCGGGATTGTTTTTGTACTATTTGTGGAAAAACCTGCTATTTTTTGCGAGAAAGATTGAAAAGTCAAAAGTGAAAGACACTGACTGAAAGTGTTTTATATTTGAGTACAAAAATTGTACATTTTAGTGAAAAATATCTTATTGATGCAACTAACCGTGGTCTGTTCCATGTATGGCTTCCATGAAATTCGAGCTTTTAAGACGTTTTGCCTGGAAGTAATACAGAAACAATTCAAAAAAATAAGACACTAGTTTGAAGTTTTAAACTTCAATAATATTGAATGTATATTTGAACAAACAGTTCACTAGCCGAGGATAATGACATAGGATATGAAACAGTGATCTTATTGTCAAAAAACAAATTCTGTATTTATAGTGAGAGAAACTGGGCTTACTTTCTGATAATGCTCATCAATTTTCTAGCATGTTTTCCACTGATAATGATAACCGGCTGTTGTATCAGCGATTTCTGGGCGTTTAACTAAATAAACAATTATAATAAATTGTGAAATGAACATTCAAAAAATTCAACACCTCTGATGTCACAGTAACTTGGATTTTGGAGTGTATGATTTTACGTGACTTATTCCTCTAGGGAAGTGTCGAAATTTTGGCCCCTTGATAATATGTATTACCATTATAGATGCTTTTGAGGGCATACCCTGATTCAGAACATGTGTCAAAAGAAATGAGACTTATTTAATAATAAATTAAGCTTATCTGCTGGGAACTGAGCTTCATTCAATCAACTCCTGAGCAAGATAAAGTAAAACATGAAAATATGTTTTTATTCTGTTCATCATTGTATTACTTTCTAACTTTACATGCCAATTGTCTATATCTCACAAAAACTGATCTATAAAGAAGTACTCATCGACTCTGAGTACATAAACAAATATTGATCTGCCTCTTCAGGACACATTGACCAACCCATACCATAATTCTTTTTATAAGTTGTTGACAGGCATGGTACATCCCCCTTACAACTAATTAAATAATGTTATACAGTGTTATCTAATTATAACTGTGAGATAACTCACACTAATATGTGAATGGAAACTGATAGGATATATTAGTGGAATCAATTAACAAGTTTTAACAGGGTAGCAGTTGGTGGTCAATTTTAGGAGCAAGAAAATTGAACGAAAAGTTTCTTAATTCTTTTCATTTGCCACCAAATACCGACTACCACATATAATGAAAATAATTATTTTGTTGCTCTGATAACTGCATCTGCTATATGATAATAGATGGTAGACCGGTAACCGCAAACTTCAAATTGTATTTTGAGATCAACTGTTAGTTGTTCGAAGTTAGGATAATTTTGTGCATCTAAATTGAAGAATGAATTGACTAAAAACCTGTCGAAACCTTTGGAAACTTGTAGAACTTACCTTCAAATGCAAATTGAAGTTTGCCATTTGCAGTTACCAGTCTGCCGTAAACGTCAATCTTAATTAACCTCTCTAATGCTTAGTGAAACTCACACGTATTAATAGTGTCCAACCTAATACGTACCTCATTGGCAGCTCCCGGACTGTCTGTCACATCAAATATAACCGCTTTTGCACCCTTCTTCACAGCACCTAGTGCCTATACAATGAAGGAACAAGGCATTAGGCAGAGTAAAATAATAAAACACAGTGCATTATTAGGGTGCAATGCAACTTCATCAATTGTTTAACCCATTGAGCCACAATGCGCCCTACTTATTTTTTACGGTCTACTTATTTTTTTTTCACTTGTCTAACGCCAGACGATTTTACTCGTCAGTGGGGAAGCTCTGCAGCTTAATGGATTAATGAAAAAATCTGACAATGTCTCTAGTTAACCCACTGAGCTGCAATGTGCCCCAGTGCACCCTACTTATTTTTTTTACTTTCTAACACCAGACGATTTTGCTGGTCAATGGGGAAGCTCTGCAGCTTAATGAGTTAATGTGAGCATAAAATAAATATGTTATGGAAACTGAAGTTTTGTACACTCCTTGGAAAAAATTCCCTCAATTATGAAACCCCAGAGCTTCAATATAATTTGCCACACCCTCTATCATCCAAGGGAGTGAACCAGCATGTCAGTTTCATGATCGCAGGAAAACAACATCCTGCCTTTTACTAAGACCATGCAGATCTATAAGGTCACTAATAAGAGAGCTGAGACCGTGTTTTTTGAGGCCAATGATTTGACTTGGAAAGATCTTTTCTTAATATATGTGGTCTTGTATTTTGGGTGCAAGAATATAATTTGGGGTATGAACATTGAATTTTGTATTAGGAATGTTGGTCAAATATTAATGCCTGATTCACCATGGTTAGGGAGACCAGGCTGGTGCATAATTAGCCTAAGTCTAAAAAAAATACCTGTGGTTCCGGTTCCCAACCGACCCTATTTTTTTCTGCCAACCCTATTATTTTTTTTTTCTGACTTTTTTGACCCTATTTTCTCCGGGTGGTTGCGGGCTGCTCGTACAGCTTGCCAAAATGGCGTCTGTTGTCACAATAATTATTGAACCAAATTGCCTAAATTTGTCCATAGGAAATATGCATCTCTAGTTAATATTGATATCGGGACTCCACTGAAAATCGCCCAGCAAAAAACCCGCCAAAACCATAAAAAAAAATATTTAAAAAAAATTTATTTCCGACCTACCAACCCTAATTTTTTCATGATATGAAACCGGAACCACAGGTATTTTTTTAGGCCCTATCTGTTTTTCAAAAGTATTTGCAGGAATGCAGGATACCTGCATGTAATGAGACCCCTGTAAATATAGCAGCCCTTGTAACCATCTGTCTTAATTCAGTTGTCTACCATGATATTTAATTCATACCTTCTGAACTGTGTCGTTACATGTTGGTGATTCTCGCGAGGGTACCGTCAGTTTGACCACACCCACCCACTCATCATCATAGAGTGCTTCACCATTTGATATATTGCACAGGCCAAATGGATGGATCTAATTGCAAGATAGAGAAGAAATAAATGTTCTGAAAAGCACTGCTTTTGATTCCAGATCCAGTGACAGAGGGGAGTGAATTTAGGTTGCCACTATATGACCACCTGTAGATGTTGCAAATCTCTGTTCTTTAACTTTTTGCCTGAATGGTATGCAGTATATGGCTTGTTACAACTTTTTTACATTTTTACTTTTTTACTATGATTAAGAAATTTGGGGAGGGGGGTGGGGGTTACCCCCCTCACTCTCCCCACCACTCCCTCTACTGTGCCCGCTACTGATCTTATCGGTGCAAATAATATAAGAATAGATTTCCACATTCTGCTAAATTAAGCACATGTCAGTTTGGCTTTCATTTTAGCTGCAGGGGTACTTGCTGTCTGTCTGTGATCACATGATGCCAACCTCTGAACCCTCAGGGCACCCTGTGACAGTAGATACCATCTACATATTTGAAACATCTGCTAAGGTGAGACTTTGTTTATTCGTTGGTTTACGGATCCACCGAAAGTGAAAAATAGAAAAAAGTTTGGATGTCAGCAATTTTACGATTGTAGTTAATTTTAGTTAATTTCGGTTTCTGACATGAAGTACACTCGCCAAGTAAACTTTGACTCTAAGTACTGCTGGCTCATGTTATCGTTGTGACAATCAATATGGAGTTTAGCCATGTTTTTCCAAGTAGAAGTTAAATGTTTAGAAAATAAAAATATAGATTTTAAATATACTCAGTGTGTTTTTTAAAATTTTTTCCGACCTACCGACCTGGTTTCAAATCCGTAAACCAATAAATAAGAAAAGTCTCATCAATTATAAAAATCACAGACCCCCTCCCCTCCTCCCTGGGAGACCCTCTGAACTCCTGGGAGACTCTCTGTATTTTCGTTGCACTTTTGACATTTAGAGTTTATTAGGTTTGAATTAGATTTGCAATTAGATTTGAATCAACTGTATTGATGCAAAATTATAATTTTTCCAGATGTTGCCAAAATTATTCCTGGCATTTAATGATATCATCTAAAGCTCATAATAAATGCAGTATATGCATTTTGGAATCTATATCACATTCAAGATACTGGAAAGTTATGGGTGAGTCAAATGTAGATTATACAGTTATATCTCGTATCTATTTATTTACTTTATAGCCATATAATAATACCAAATGTTACAGTAGTAAGTACATAATAAAAATATGGTTAAGGGTGTGGTTAGGGCTCGAATTTTATCGCGGCAATTGCCGTAGAGGGAGAACAAAATGCCGTGGATCATTGCGGCAACGACGGCAATTTTTTGCCGTATATAGTGCAATTTTTATACTATTCACTGTGCATTACTACTTCGATACTTGAATTCAGATGTTGATCAAATCATGCGTAAATCACTATTTTAGTCTCAGTTTTCTTCGAAAAAAAAACCACTAAAGAAATACGTAGACATGTTTCTAGCTTGTCAAAAATCCAAAGTAACAATAAAATTAAATTTTTATTACAGTTAATTTGAAAAATGCCGTGGAAACAAAATTGCCGTAGACAGCTGTTACGTTCTAGGGCAATTTTTAACGCCATCGCCGTCGATTGATTTCAGGGAAATTTGAGGCCTGGGTGTGGTCAACAGGACATGTATGTGAAGACCAACCTGACAAAATTTACAGAACATGTTACTTTTGACAATACACTGCTATTTACATATGAATGGAAAATTGAGAACAACAGCTTAGATTGTAAGAACGGCATTTAGAGCAATATACGTTTTCCAAGTGTCAATTATGTTCGCATTGAAAGTAGAGTCTAATTTATCTTCCCAAATTCGTGAATATTTCATTTCCTCTCAAATATTAACCACTTAACCACAAAACCCATCTTGAAAAAAAGTTCCTTGCAATTTATGTTAATTAGCATGGGATCGAGGCTTGCGCGATCGTATAAGAGAGCTTGAGGAATGTATTGTTAGAGTTTTCTTTCTTCGCTTGTAATTATGAATTATCTTTCATTTTCCACAATAGATGTTTCATTCTGAATGCGACAAAAAAATTCTATTTACGTTCTGAAAGACGAAAATATTTCGTGCACTTAAATTGGATAAATCATGCTTCAAATCTCCGATGTCTCTCGATATAGCTCAATGGGTAGAGCGGCCATGCCCGTTTAACCCTTAATACATTTCTCGATAAAAATAGAGCACCAAATGGTTCGGACCACCTGTGAACACGCATCAAGAATTCATTATGCTTGCCCAGTATGCTTCGTATTGAAAATTAAAAAAATCCCAAAGAAAATATGTTTTGAATTTGAAAATTAGACATCATAAATGAAAACCATATGGAACAATGCTATGTTTTTCTAAGACGTACTAATTTTCATGTGGCGAAAATTTTATTGATACTTTTTGAAAATATAGGCATAACACCTACTTGACCTTAGACGGCTTAGCCCAAAATAATGTCAAGTACTGTAATATACGGCAATTTTGAGGCTTATCACTTTACGTTTTTGACAGGACTTGCGAAACCTATCCTTTGCAAAAGGAAACAAATTTCAAACTCAAATGCCATCGTGAAATTCAACATATAACGCGAAGGAAATTGTTTTGAGACTGTGGTTTTCGACCTCATCAGACGGATTGTCATACTAATAGCACAATGGTTGAAATATCTTGTTTTAATGGATGTATGCTGAAACGTGTTCTATTTCTAATGATGGCTTTGAAAAAAGTGAAAAAAAATAACAACCTCAAAAAATATTTCTTGCAATTCATTCTAACCGCCTTCGTCGTGTTTGGAATTTGTTTAATTTCTTTCAGTATTTTTGAAATTCTCGGCTGCCCGTGATTCTAACCTATTGTTTGTACAGGCAATAGAATTGTCAGTGAAGTGTTAAATAAACTAAGCGTTTAATGAACTCCTAGCAGCGTAGAGAAAGCAAACACACAAATGCTTTAAATACGGCATGAAATAACGCGTTGTGTTTGTCCAAAAAGCAAACAATTACAGAATTGAATAATGGGGCATAATTTGCATATTTCATTGGCTTGTGTTTTGGCTACGCGGTGTTCGATTTACGCACGTATTACTTTGCCTCTATTTTATTACATAAGTGTTTTAGTGTTTAAATTGTTCTCCACTACGTTAGAACATTGTATTTGTTACAGTGAGTATTCTAAACCATTTAGAATTCGAGAAATGATATAATTGCAACACTTTTTACCGTTTCGGCATCAGTAATATTATTGGAAATATAATAAATTTCGTGGATATAATATGAAACACAAACAGAAGCGAGCTTAGTGAGATTTGAAAATTAAACATGTCATATCGTTTCATAAAATTCATTTCAAGGTAATTCAAGCGGCATGGTTTGTAAGATTCGGATCCAGTGCGAATTCCGTTTCGTTAAATCAATAAGTTTTATTAACGCATACATGCTTTTTGTGAAGAAAAAAAATCGATTAAGGACAGATTTTTGAATTCATAGTTGTTCAACAATAGTACTGTTTAGGTCTGGTTACACTATCAAAGTTTTCTTAAAATTAAGGTGCCATTATACTTTGGTCTAATTTTCTTATTTAGAGTTTTCGACTCGAAGTTTTAGGTCGATTATTTTTACACATCAAAAATTTCAAAAGTGCTAAAGCTTGATGTTTAAACTCTTATAATGTAAGCTTTAGAATCGCAAGATAGTTTTCCCGTCGAAATTGAAAAGTGGCACCGTTCATATAGTACAAGGACAACATCAGTATTTGCCCTAAAACCCCAATAAACACTACACAACTTTTGCCTAAAACTGTCGCATGCAACCGAACTTGCTTACAACTGTGTAAATGAGCACACGATTCGCCTATGTTGTCACCGGCAGGTGAGTTGTGTGTTTGATTAACACAGTACAACTCAAGTTGTAACTGCATGTATTAAGGAGGTTGCGCACGACAGTTTTTATAGGCCGAACTAGTTGTGTAGTACTACTAGTGTATATACTATCGGCCTAAAAACCCATCTTTTTCGTGCTACGGTCTTGGCAAAGGAGACTTTGCGATAAACATCATTATTGAGCTGTACAAATACGCAAGTCAAACAATAAACGCTCTCCGAGATATTGATATTTGCTAAGCGAGATTTATAAAACAAGCAATAAAACACAGGCGAAATACCGCCATGCAACGAGTATTGCTATAGTTTTGGTTTTAGGACTCCTCGAGCGGAAAGCTTTAAACTTGGCCACCTTTTGGGTGCTAAATATTGGGAGCAATTCACTGGCACCGATATGTCTCGCCGCATTTGTATGAATATTGAATACAAAGATAGAATCAATATTAACGTAATTCCATATATTTGAGCGCATTATTGAACCCCGTTGAGGCGACATTTTAAAGGAAATGTATTGTTTTTGCCTTAGGTTTCTTCAAAACTACCAAACAGCTGGATTTACTAGCAAAACTGCGTGTTTTTCTTAGCATAAAACATAGTCAACTATACCACATGTTTTCAGCAGTTCGAGCTAATGAATTCAGCATGTTTCGGGCCACCGATGGAAGTTTGGGCATTATTGAACGCATTACAAAAACAGAATCTAGCTTAAACTTGTGTTGGAGACCTTAACCTTCGCTGTTTATCCCTAACCGTGTTTTGCTTTGCCTACAGTTGTTTTTCAAGCGAATTTTCGCAGTTTGAAATCGCATAAATATTGTGAAAATTTTGCTCGCCTCTCTGTTCTGAATTAACCGCAGCGGGGGACGGTTGTGTTGTTATTCGGCACAGGAAACTCTCGCTGTCATATATAGACAAAGGCGAAGACAGATCTCTTAAGTAGAGCTAAAGTACTTGTCATTGCGAACAGAAGTTCCAAGCAATAAATTGCCCTATACTTTTCTAATTTCGCTTCCTGTAGAACCGAAAATCTAGACATTGAGCACTTGTTATCAGCCGGATAATAATACTTATAACCGCAGTCGCCGCGTAATGGCCAAAATCAGCCGGTCTAAAAATTGCCA
Source organism: Paramuricea clavata (assembly GCA_902702795.2). NCBI lineage: Eukaryota > Metazoa > Cnidaria > Anthozoa > Malacalcyonacea > Plexauridae > Paramuricea > Paramuricea clavata. Next base: position 34,139 of record CACRXK020001309.1, on the reverse strand, counting down.
ATATGGCGCTGTACTTAATTTGATACTTTTCTCCATGTCACAATTTTCTGCCCTTGTTGCTATTTGCTTACAACATCGATGCTTAATTGTTTTCAAAGATGTTTTATCGGACCTCGTTTAGGGATCAAATTGACATTCGGACAATATCTGAATATGTGGATTGAAAGATATACTAAACTAGCTCAAATTTAAGTCAGCTATACTATATTTGGCATGATTTTGTCTATCTCTGAGGTGTACCTGACATTTCATGAACCAAAAATAAACCATGAAAATGTACAGTATGAAATATCCCAAATACTCCGTACAAATTTTCAGAGACGACGAGCCTTTGCTTTGAAACGTCATTCATATTTTTCAAGTAAGTAGATGGCCCTTTCAATCAACGTTTTAAATATATTTCAACACTGCCACATACTTGATTTGAGACATTATGAAAAAAACCTGTCGGGGTAAATCAGTCCGACCCCCATGTCGGCCGAGAATCGTTTGAGAAAATAACAAACAAATTTGCTATGTAAAATATGGGAAACTATTCACTAAGTACTCATAATTGTCATGTTTTATGCCGTAATATTTTTACATGTTACACATGGATTTGGAACGAGTTTTAATTAGGTGAAATATGGATTATCCTTTCTCTCAACCTGCTGCCATACATATATGTATGATGCTGAGTTTGAAGTGCATCACTTTAGAAAAATAAAAATGGCTACATGAAATGATTTGCCAAAAATCTGCGTTTTAAATGTTTTGGAATTTGGGTTTGCTTAATTTCGGTACCTTTACTGACCAGTTTATTTTGGCTAAAGAAATCTACCTCAAAAGACACGCAACCGATGTTTTGAGACAAACGTATGTTTCAGTTTCATAACATTATATTTTGGCAGTTTGGAATGAAATTATTTGAAAACTACTTAGCAACGATTCTGCATCGTATTTCCCATTAAACATTGACATGCAAATATATTTGAGTTCACACTACAATTGCCCCGAAGCGCTTTAAATAGGAACACAATTGCGAATATTTTACGACACAAAATGTTTTAAAACTATTCACTAAATGCTCCCACTTTAGATTTAAAAAGTTTGTTATTATTGCTTTCATAATTGATACTTTTTTACACTCAAATTGATACATGTTTTGATACTGCTTCAATATTCATGTCGATGACTCGTTGGTATTTAAACCCTGGGCTATCATATAAACCCTCTGAACTATACATATTAAGCCTACACAACACACACGCGGTAAAGTAAGCTTTGAATTACAGTTAATTGCTACATTTACAGCAGTTAATATGTATTCTAAATCATGTTTGTATCTGACCCGTGACAAATAATAATGTCGGCATTCTCTTGAACGCTTTGCCGACATGATCTACAGCTCGTTAAGCTAAACGAGTAGACAACACACGCGCCTCGCTCAAAAAACTTTACAAATTATGTTTATTGTCGTTTGCATTGCGCCAATAAACGGCCTACACTTGACCGAACGACTTCCCTCAAGTGCAAATCCCGTTTCTATCTGTCATTTTACAAGGGTGCTCAAATTATTTCTCAAGTGGCAGCCGGTCAGATCGACGCACTCATTGGCTCAGATATAAAGACAACAAAACAGGTTCCCGCGATATATGGCGGTGGTAAACAAAGCAGTAATACACAGAAGGAATGAATGCTTGGCCAATAGTACATTTACGCTATGATATATATAACAGCACGTCATATAATCTAGCCTGAACCGAACACTGCTGTGTATTGAGATGGCCCAGATACCGTGTGAATGATTGTGAAGTACACTCGCTTTCTGAAGACAAATAAATAACACATAGTAACATTCCACAATAAATTTTACGAAATTCGAAAGATTTGGATACATGCATGTAACATGAATTCGAGTATGCCGAATCTGAAATATACATGCGTGCTTTTAGCCTGAAGTTTTATATATATACAAATATAATTCAATGGCGTCAAATCAATATATTGGTTTTACTCGTATCCAACAGGCAGTAGAGTCTATGATACTCATACTGCATAAAGATTTGTTATTAAACATTTTCCCAGTTCTATGGGGCAAACATAACATGAAGTTTAGTGTATCCTATATATATATATATATATATATATATATATATATATATATATATATATATATATATATATATATATATATATATATATATATATATATATATATATGACTTCGGTTATAACTGCGGATCAGTGTACATTGTTGTTGTTACTGCTTACATCCCAACCATATTTATACTGCTTAGCAAGCATACTGATTTGTTATCAAACTCGTATATTCCCCGTTCCGCTGGGTAACATTCATATAAACATATATACTATCATGCTAAGATTACAAATCCTACCTGCAACACATCACCCTTCGCACGACTCAGCGTGCCGATGTTCGCAAAGGTCCCTTGAAGCTTATCCGTGTACATAGATCGTTCATCGTTGCTGTCGCATACGACAATTTCGACATACGCGGTTCTTGTCGCTCTTGAAAGCGATACGAGGTCAAAGAGAATTGCAATAACAACACTACGGCACAACAACATCTCGACCGCCGTAGCAGACGTCGACCAAGTGTCCAAATATAAACAACACTTGAGTATAATCCGTGATTTCGATCAAAACGCAGATTTGGGAACCGCAATACCTCTCAATACAACACAGCGACTGGGGAATCGGCTCTGAATTCACAACCTGGCGTTCTCGTCGCACGATCCATGGACGCACGGTGGGTTGGATACAATGCGCTCACTCGGTTGCTTTGCCGAGGCACAGTCACTCGATCAACCGATCAATTATGCACACCAGCTGTCAGAAGTTCGTAATTAAAAAATTATTAATTTGTTTGATTATTAACCGCGCCGCAAAACGCAGCGTCGGCGCTAAGATGCGCCTCGAAAACTCGCTAAAATCATTAAACTCGCCTCAAAAATGTTTCACGTTTTGCAGATTGCGACCCCTTTTTTTTTGCAAATTGGGACCGCGCGTCCGCAACAAATAGTTCCATTTCGCAAATTGCGGACCCCGTGGAATTCGCGATCAGTTAATTGCGACAATGCTGCTATCGCTTCAATAGCGGAACGGAAATCAACAACCGATGTCAATTTCAGTACATTGCGAACCCCAGGGGCTCTTGCACATTTCATTCGGCTTGCTTTTGTGCATTTTCTAGCATTGTCTTAAACGCTACCGCCTTTGTCTATGTGGAAAAGTGGAAGAATAGTGTCACCGTATTATATTGCCATTGTGAGATAACCTGTGAGTTGTGGTTGGGATTATCAGTGCTTTTAGTTGAGTACAGGCACTAATACAGGAATTTAACTTTTGTAAAAGAGCCGGTTATCTTTGTATTGACCACTGTCCCCATTGTCTATGTTGAAAAAGAAGTTTAATTTCACCGCGTTTTGTATAACAAGATCACTGGCTAAAGCTGCTATAATGCTATTATCAAACGTTTTGCCTAAATACAAGTACCTCTACAGCAATTTAAACTTTTAAGTCGTCTTAATTCTTCACGATTCTCTCATTTCTGCCACCTTAATACCGTATCGGTGGAAAACTGAAAATTTGTCCCACCGTGTTGGATGCAGGTGTTATCTGCCATTTTTCCTTCGCAGTGACAAGATCTATTTTACCTTCGGCTTCGTTTAGTTTCCCGGCCGGACTTTGAATAAATCATAAAAGGAGGGTAGCGGCAGATTTTCGTTGATTCTGTGGTTAAACAATGCACTTTTTGTAACGTAATTGGCTGACAAAAACATGTAGCTATATATATCAGTAAAAATATTCTCAGAAAAATTTTTTACCGATGTTTTCGCTAACTATAGATTCTCAGAAGGCCACAAAAAAATTCTAGTAATGAGTAGAAAAATTGTCAGTGACTGTTTTTCAGTGCGCACATTTTTCAATACAACGTGTTTTTTTAAATGATTTCATAAAACTATCAAGAGCCAGAAAGCGCTGAGAAAATTAAGGACTAGAGCGCGCAAGAAATGAACTGTAACATATTATATGTTCAGTTTACAATAAATATTAAAATATTACATTTCTAAGTTTCACATTTCCCTTTGCACTGAAACTTGAGCCCAATGCCACAATCTTAATTTAGACACGTTTTTAACCTGAGGCAATTTTAATTTTTAAACTTATCTTAAAACTTTAGCCAAAGAATGTTCCGCTGTATCAGTTAATACAATACTGCCATGTGTTTACTGCCTTTACCGCTTTCAAATTGCGCGATTGTTTTATCTTCCGCAGAAATGAAAGGTGCGCCGGCGAAGAAGACTTATCTAGCGTAATGACGGAGCTTAATATTCAGTAAAAGCCCTTGCGGCCGGTTTCAGTCCGTAGAGCATTAGCCTGCTAGCAGCCCGAAAATTGTCGGGTGGGGACTGCTGAGCGGGCTATATAGCATTCGCGCCATGTAATCTAAAGGTGCTAAGTTCGATACCTACGTAGGCCTGCTACGTAGGTTGTACCGGTCGTAGCCCACTTGGCGTCAAAGTGTGTTCAGGAATAGCCGATGGGAGGTGTGCCCCCCATCGACCATCCATCTCCAAAGGTCTAGCGCAAGAAAACTCTCACGCAAACTCTTGCTTCTCAACTCTCATGCAACTCTTGTTCTCGTTTGACCAGGGGGCATGAGAGTTGAGAAAACTCTCACGCAAACTCTTGCTTCTCAACCCTCATGCAACTCTTGTTCTCGTTTGACCGGGGCATGAGAGTTGAGAAAACTCTCATGCAACTCTTGTTCTCGTTTGACCGGGGCATGAGAGTTGAGAAAACTTTCATGCAACTCTTGTTCTCGTATGACCGGGGCACGAGAATTGTGAAGACTCTCATGCAAACTCTCGCTTCTCAACTCTCATCCTCGTTTAACCTAGGGGCTTTACCTTCTTAAAATACTTTGGCTCTGGGGAGAGTGCACAACCGACATGTCATACAAGTAACTAGTATAGGTAATAAGAGCAACAAAGTTGCTGCGATTTGCAAATAAAGTCTGCTTTCAATGCATGTTAATTAAAAATGTCATGTATACGTTCAAGAAAATCAACTGAGTACATCTCTCAATTCTATATAATAGTATATAGAACAGTATTTTACTGATTGTGACTCCTGTATAAATAAAGCTTCTATTCTATTTATTTGTCTCCAAATCATAGATATCTTATACTACACTAGATAGTGCATCTTGATTATTCTGGAATTCAAAAATTGAAGCCGTGATTGCAGACTCAGGATATTCCCATGAAATGAGAAGATTAGTATGTTTTCTATTTCTTAAACAGCGAACTTAAACATTAAGTTAATCCTTTTTCAAATACATTTTAAATGAATAGTTTAAGTTATTGTTGTTCATTAAGCGTTTATTAGCGAGTGGGAACTACCAACATGGTCGCCATCTATTCAAATGGGGGTAACCGCTAGAATATTCTTGGCTTCAATTTTACTAAAAGAGATGCGCTATCTAGTGTATATAAGATATCTATGTTCCAAATACAGGATAACTACATATGAAATGAATTACGCCTGAGTGTAAATAGCCTGAGTATCAAGCCCTGTTTTCCCTTCCTTAAATGCGGGTGGATGACATGGAAAAAAGCCAGCCGACCTGACACCGGTCTGGCCACATGTCAAAATGCCGGCAAAATCAGACTGACCACCATCTCGTATCAGTGCATGATAATGATAATAGCGAAACCTATTTTTTACCGCTTCATCTTTATGCGTAAGTGCTGGAAAGGCATGTGTATTATTAGCCATTTCTCAATCGAGCAAAGGACTGGGTCTGGTTGATGTTTGGAGGGACGTTTGGAGGGACAACAAGTTTTAGTGAGCGAGCTAAATATATATTAAAAGACGCCTTATGTTGCGTTTCAGGTTGCACAAATAACTTTAGGAATGTAGGAAAACGATGAGAAAGATGCCATATTCGGTATGTTTATTTTTTGTCCCTCCAAACAAGCGACTAGACCCAGTCCTCTGCTCGATTGGGAAATGACTAATTGAGATTTTGTTTTCCAAGAATAAACAAAACAAAGCACGTAATTACAATAATATGTCATGGCGAGTTGCGGTTTATAGCGATATGCCGTAGTTCACTGCTGTCCTGATCTGCTAAGTACTTTCATTATTTTGCGAAATATTTCAATGACGACTCAGCAACGCTTATCTTGGAGGCCTGTGCGCATTGTTTCAATGGACCATTTGCATTATAGACTAAATTTTGATCTAAACAAGTCTAGACAAAAATTTCATCACAGCTTGAAAGAGCATCACAAAATTAGTAATATTCCGAAGTTTCGTTGCGAAATGTTGTAAAATGCGGTTAATATAGCCTTGCGAAGTTTGCCGTTTTTCAGTCATTTTGTATTACAAACGGGAAATTGACAGCCCCAAAGGGTATTGGGCTGTCAATTTCTCCCGCGTAATGCAAAATGTCTGAAAAACGGCAAACTTCGCAAGGCTATATATATATTATCCGCATTTTACAACATTTCGCAACGAAACTTTGGAATATTACTAACTTTGTGATGCTCTTTCAAGCTGTGATGAAATTTTTGTCTAGACTTGTTTAGATCAAAATTTAGTCTATAATGCAAATGGTCCATTCTTCTGCAGAATTATTCTCAAAACGCTTTCAAAGCTAACCAAACTTATCTCAAACAACAACACGTGAATGACTTTCTAATCTTTGTGAACTATTTCCATGACGACTGAGTAACATTTGTCTTGGAGGATACGGCGCATTGTTTCAATATTTTACAGAATCATTCTTTGAAAACGCCTTCAAAGCCAATCAAACAATGAAAAGTGAATGAGCGTCTTCTTTCGTTGTATAATCCAGCTATTGTGAGTTTTGTTTGGAAGAGATAAGGACTTATTTGATCCGCCGTGCGCCGTTTTTTAAAGGTGGTTCAATACTGGCAATAGCATAATTCAAATGCAATTATATCTTTCATCAAAAATGACTTGTGGTTTGTCAATAAAGATGAGCTTCATTTTGGTCCATTGTTATATTTATTTACCACATGGCTACGTGACAGATTATTGAATAACTTCTATGTAACAATAGGATTGGGACTTTTGTTTATATAGTACTAACTGAAGTTCAAAATTTTTGGAAATACGCTCGTCTCAGATTTTGGGTGACGGGAAAATGGATTTTATTGCTAAACTACAACTTTGACTTTGTAATGGAAAAATGATATCGTTCTCGAACTAAACTTTGGATTTTGTTGATTTCGTCATGGATAAATATTCGTAGATGGGTGAAAAACAATACCTGAACATCAATTCAAAAGTATCAAAGCTTGTTTTATTGAAAACATAGCAAGTATATTCATAGTTCAAGAGAAAATTTCCCTCGGTACTTTAAAATTTTTATCACGCTACGCTCCTCGGGTTACCAAAATGGTACTCAAAAGATTCCAGAGGAAACCGAAATATAAATAAGTGATTAAGGACAGCAAAATGAATTTCCCCCCTTCGAAGCCTGGTAATTGAACACAATCGAGCGCATATTTGCATCACAAATTTATTGATGACCGTAATCCTATATGCTTCAACACCGCGGCCAAACGTATTCGCCGTTTGTACTCGAAACACCGGAAATAGTATTGTCTTCCCAAAGCTCTAGCAAAAAGTATAAAGAAAATTTAACGAGGTTGTAAACTCAGTATATACTACTTCGTCTTGTCACAAGGAAAATGCGTTGAAGATCTCGAGCTTAGGACGTTTAGCCATTTCCCTATAGTAAACACTTTTCTTTTCCCGTCTTTACTTCTATTATATTGGCAGACATTTTTCCCCGTGGAGTCGCGCATGCGCTTGACCGCGGTGTTATATACTGGAAGGTAAAGCATTCACTCAACCTCGTTCCCATAGATATCTTATATACACTAGATAGTGCATCTAATTATTCTACAATTCAAAAATTGAAGCCGTGATTGCAGACTCAGGATATACCCATGTAATGAGAAGATTCGTATGTTTTCTATTTCTTAAACAGGCAACTTAAACATTAAGTAAAGCTATTTCAAATACATTTTTTAATTATTCAAATGATGAAAGTTATTGTTGTTTTTTAAGCGTTTATTAGCGAGTGGCAAATACCAACATGGCCGCCATCTATTCAAATGAGGGTAACTGCTGGAATATTCTTGGCTTCAATTTTACTAAAAGAGATGCGCTATCTAGTGTATATACAATCTCGTACCCAGAGCAATGCCTGAGCGCAGGCGAGGAAGGCATTGGCTCTGGGGAAATTGACAACCGGAACCCCTAAATTTAGGAGTTCCGGTTCTTTGTCGGCATGCACTATTGGTAAACGTTAAACCAATCACAGCACAGGAAAAATTCAATTTCCCCAGAGCCAATGCCTTCCTAGCCCGCGCACAGGCATTGCTCTGGGTACGAGATTGGTGTATATAAGATATCTATGCTCGTACCCAGGGCTTCCTTGTGGTTCTCACAAGCGCAGAAGCCCTGGGTACGAGGTTAGTAGTATGACACTCCTTTATTCTCTACTTTTTCCTTCTGCCACGTTTTTTGTCCTGTTTGTTTCCTTTCTCTCGTAAGTCTTTCTTCATTCTAGGATCAACCATCTTGAACGGACCCTTTACACCAGCAGGACGCTTTGCTCTTTTACCTGTAAAAAATAAAACTTAATTCTTTGTTTGCAATCACGTGACTTTTCATCCAAATGACGGGCAATCAAACAACTTGTGGACGATTTTTCTCCTATCAGAATGGTTGCAGCAAGAAAAACTGAACGGTAATTCATCTTTTGAAAACTCAATCAATACACTAAAATAGCCGTTTTTTGTTATACCTGCCAGTCAACTGAAATGCCAGAATTACTTCATTGCAAACAAAGAATTGACCTTATGCATAATGACGTCACAAGGCTTGATGCACGCGAGGAATGCTGGTCTTAGTAGTCATCGCCCGGGAAAATTTCTATAGTGGCCATTTTGAATTGTTTAGTAATTTTCCGGGCGATGTCTACTAAGACCAGCATTCGGGCCCGCATCAAGCCTTGTGACGTCATTATGCATAAGGCCTACTGGCGAGTTTTGCTTCATCATCGTACTCAGGGTCTCTTGACCATAGACTTTGCGAAATTCCTGGATACACGGAGGCGGAAGTGCACTGGCACTAGTCTCTAATGCGCATGCTTGTTAATTAATAGCGCTATCCCAACGCAGGAACGAGAAACAAAATTAGTACGAAGAAACGTACCGCCGCCTTTCTTAGCCACAACGTATTTTACTTCGGGTTTCTTTCTCTTGCCAATTCCAGCTTTTTTGTACAAACTAACAAGAAAAATTAAATAAGTGAAAGACATAAAGATATACTTTCACACCAACACCACACAACAACACCATACAACAACACCACACAACAACACCATACAACAACACCATACAACAACACCACACAACAACACCATACAACAACACCACACAACAACACCACCAACACAACAACACCAATAGCATTGATCTCAATCTTCGCTCATCTCTTAAACAGACTTTTAAATCTAAAATACTTCAAGCTCTTTTAACCATACTTTAAGACCAAAATGATTATGTTGACGTACCCATGATAATTGAAATGCTGCCGAATGTAACCGCGATATAATTTTCAGCTCATCATAACTCTCAGTAATTACTTTCAAAAAGACTATATTTGTGTCATGTATAATATTTTTCATTTAAAAATTATCATAGCCAATCGGAATCTAAACTCTCGTTCTGTAAATAATTTACCTTATTCTCAATATAAATCAGTTGTATATATATAATATTATTTAATTAGATTCATTTCCTGCCGCGATTATCTTGCTATTGCAGGATTTGAATGTTGTATTTGTCATGTGTATTATTCAAATAAAGTTATATTGTAAAGTTGTATTGTACAACAACACCATACAACACCACCATCATCACGACGACGATCACCACCACGACGATCATCCCCACCACCACTCCCACCACCACTCCCACCACCACTCCCACCATCACTCCCACCATCATCACTACCATCATCATCACTACCACTATAATCACCATCATCACTACCACTATAATCACCATCATCACTACCACTATAATCACCATCATCACTACCACTATAATCACCATCATCACTACCATATAATCACCATCATCACTACCATCATCATCACTACCACTATAATCACCATCATCACTACCATCATCATCACTACCACTATAATCACCATCATCACTACCATCATCATCACTACCACTATAATCACCATCATCACTACCATCATCATCACTACCACTATAATCACCATCATCACTACCACTATCATCACCATCATCACTTACCTTTTAAGTTGTTGTGCTTTTTCGTTGTCCGTAACGTTGTCGTTGTCACAAATCACTTCAGCTTTCTTTCTTGCTCTCTCAACTCGTTTCATTTCTTTTTGTTTTTTCCTCGCTTTAGCCTCAGCAACTTTCTTGATCGGCCTGGCATTGATCTCCGTCAACCTTGCCTTGTATTCTAAAGCTTCCTCCTTCGTCACTGGTAAATTACGATGGTAATGTTTCGACTCGTCTTGAGTGAACCATTCGGGTAGGTTATCATCATTAAATGTCCATCTAAATTATATTTTATGCAGTAGATTTATCTCAACGTTTGTACTTAAAAAATAAGCTGTCGTGGTTTGTGTCTGAACTATCTGAAAAATGATTTTTTCTGTGTTGGTGTAATGTACTCAGGTGAATATGATGCTTGTGATGTTACTCTGAGTGTAATGATTACTACATTACATTGGTATCGAAGGAACTAGATTCTGTTCCGAAATATCTCATATTCGAACCGACCTGACCGCGTAGCTCAGTTGGCAGAGCATTGGGCTGGTATTCCAAAGGTCGTAGGTTCGTTTCCCACCGTGGCCAGGCATATTTTTCAAGCCTGTCCGGTGTGGATATACACTCAGAATAACATCACAAGCATCATTATCTGAAAAATATATCTCAAACGTGGTGGTCTAGCGTACAATATAGTATTATAAAGTCACTGATCTCATAATATGTGTGTACCTGTGGTATGATTCATCTTCGATTTCTCGTTTTCGCTTCTTGGAAAAAGCCATCTGAGCTCCTAGAGCCAGTCCCTCTGGGGTCATATTTTTCATAAGATCTAAATTCAAGTGACATAACGATTGCTAGTTCCAACATTCGTCACTCTTTGACGGGCCTTACTGTCGATGCAACAGAAGTGTTGATAAAATATTGCACCAATTCATTTCCTCAAGTTGATCAATTCATGCGAATTCAAATTTATCTCTACTTCCTGTGCGTTTCCTATTGGTCAATCGGTTCTGAAACGAAATCTAATTGGCTCATCTACATAGAAGTTGATCAATTTTCTATCAAATGAATTGATCAACTTGAGGAAAGAAATTGGTGCAATATTTTATCAACACTTCTATTGCATCGATAGTAAAGGCTGGTTTACACTATCAAAGTTTCTGTGATCACAGTAGGAATTTTGCACCTAGGTAAATTCTAAGTTTTGAAGGATTTGTAAGAAATATTTGAGGGAACTGACTCGGTTAGCCCTGAAACATTTCTTACAAATCCTTCAAAACGTAGAATACAACTTACAATCTTGTGGTACAACTTCAAATCCATTTTCCGACTTGTCCGTAGCATTTGTTTCAGCATCCTCCACCTGTTTCATTTCATGATCACTATCTTCCGAGTCACTTTCGGAATCTGACGGCTCACTTTCGGAATCTGACGGTTCGTTTTCGGAATTCTTCGTCTTTTTCTTAGTTGTAGTTTTGTTCGTTACAGAGTCTGTCGTTTTCTTATCTTTATCTGAAACGCATTATACGCTGTTATTTAGCAGATGAACAGCTACTAGATCTAATAACCGGGGGGGGGGTCTGTGGGGGGGGGGACTCCCTGCACCCCACCCTATGTCTACACAACACTTCTAGGTTCCCGCCTTCTTTCACATTTCGTACCATTTCCGAGCAGAACTCCGCCGGCTTTCTTGTGTTTCTTGATCATCTGTTCCACCTCAAAATCTTCATCTTCCATCGTTTCAAGACCTTGAAACATTTCCTGGAAAATAAGGAAAGAGAAATGTAAGAGTAGAATAGGATGTCACTTGACGTTTGGACTTCATCGGTCTTCCAAGTTCCAGTCGTGTAACTACTTGCTCGAATGTGTTCAGATTTCAGGTATTATTTTCATCGCTCGGCTTCCCTCTGGCATTCTATGACCAGGGTTTGATTCCTGTAATATGCAGTTGTCTGATTATAATTCCACCTCAGTCACATGTGAGAAGAATGCTTTCAGTTTGACTCTATCAAATACCACAGGTTTTCTCCAGGTTTCTCCTCAATAAATGAAGTACTGTATACCCTTACCACAGAATACTACACAGAATACTACACAGAAGTCCATCTCCATTGTTTTGTTGCGTAAGCGCTATTCGTCACTCAGCAAGTACCGTAAACAGAAGCAGCCCCCCTCCCTGGAAATAGTCAAAATGGCGCACGTCCAGGGGAGTGACTGCTTCTGTTTACGGTACTTGCTGAGTGACGAATGATGACGAATAACGCTTACGCAAAAAACAATGGAGATGGATTTCTGTGTAGTATTTTGTGCCCTTACTCCTTAGCTATACAACATTAATACTGTGAACAGTCCGATGTAGCACCCATTACATTATTTGAAACCTTATCTTTACATACTTTGTCAAACCAAAGTTTGGTTTTCGTTGGTTGGTCGATCTCTTCATCCGGGTTAACTAACAGTGGATTGACATCATCATCATCATCATCATCAATATCCTCAATATCCCCAACACTGCTGTCCCCACTGTCATCGATATCACTGTAATCCCCTTCGTCGTCGTCATCGCTGGCTTCCAATGTTTCACCTTCATCGACTTTTTCTAAATTCTGAAAGTATATTAAAAATGTTGGCGGATTTCGCTTCTTTCATAGAGATGCAGCTTTCAAGGGTTTTCCTGCAGGGATGGTGATACAACAGGGTTTTCAAAATAACCCAGCGGCCACCAGAGCTTCGGTGGGTGGCACGAGGTTTACCGCTGGTTACTTTGTTTAGTATGCTTGAAATGTCAATTCTGCTCTCCTTCCTCCACTCGAAGCTTTCAAACAAAGTTATTTTTCCTCAACTTGGTCTACTTTATAGCCTGGTTATTTTCGCGAAAACAAAATACTATTTCGTAAAACTGATTTAGTTATTTGCCATCTTAAATCTTGATGTTATCTTGTTGAAGAATGAAAGTAGTGATACATTATAATTTGGTTACAGAGCTCAATTGTGTTGCTATCTAATCAATATACACTTATGTCTGGTCAATTTGGATGACTTTAAGACTCCCTAGAACTCTCCCCACAGCCACCTACTTTATCAACACAGCCGCCTACTCAGAATAATTCCGAAAGCGCTGAGAGTGTTCAGTGTCATCTGCCTGCTGTAATTTCCTCCAAAAACAGAATTCCTCTCTGTTTCTGACCTGCATTACCTTCTTACTCTTGATATTATGAAGTGCAAAGAGTTCAGCATCTCCACCATCAGCCGTTGCACCTCCTCCCGCCTGCATCCTTTCACGCGCCTGTTTCTTCATCGCGAACAACTTACGACGTTTTCTACACGTGCAAAACATGTGACAAGGAATGAAGAGAAATGCAGACAAGATGTGTTGGAGGTGGTTACTACATGTGACCGAGGTTCAATTCCTGCAATATGCAGTTGTGAGAAGAGTGCTTCCAGTTTGACTCTATCAAACGCAACACCTTTGCCTGAGTAACAGGCAATCAGGAAATTTTCCTTCCTTCAATGCGGGTGGAGGTTCAGTAAAGCCCTGCAGGGCAAACTAGGAAACATTGTTGCGGAAACATTTGTGATTCTCGATGTTTCCCTATTGTGGTTATGTTTCTCACTAATGTTTACTAGTGTTTGCCCACTCTGGGAAACATGGCGAAACATTGGTAGGAAACAATGTTTCCGCAACAATGTTTCCCAGTTTGCCCTGGGCTTAACGTATCTCAACTTTTTATTTTTACCTTTTAGCATCACCAGCTTCTTCCTCCTTTAAATCTTGTATCATTTCTTCGACGCTTTTCTAAGATATTAAAATGTTTGGACGGAAAATTACAACTAGATAAGTCATCCATAATTGCCAACATTTTCAGATACTTTAAAATATTTTTATACCTGTGGCTCTTCATTATTTTCTTCGTCCAGTTCAGCACTGAGGTAAATTAATTGAACATATATTAAGCAAAAGTGCACGTGAATCTTCAATTAGCCTTTCTCACGATGACGAATATCCGCCATTTTTGGGTGGCATCTAATTCTCGTTAACCAATGCAGACAATTAAAACAATGTGAAAAGCAATTTTTCAAAATATACTAACCATTTACAAAGCAAATTTACCATCATTCGTCCAAAAATGATAAAAAGTCGCTGTTGTGTGGACTCATCTCGCAGACTTCGGTTGAACTGCCACCCAAAAATGGCGGCGTGAGAATTAAAGGCTAATTATGTAGCACTAAATTCGTATGACATGAAATTTAGGGCTACATGCGTCATAAGTCGTTTTGTGGACAATATACACCTCACAAAAGCCGGATAACTGAAAAAATAAATGTCTCTTGTATTTTACCTTAATTTTTCGTCTTCATTCTTCTCCAACTCGTGTAGCTTTGCTTGCCAGTTTAACAATAACCTAGAAATCATGTTTAAAAATTTTATACACAAAATTCTCTGTGCTTACTTTGAAGTAATATTTGAAGTCCGACTATGAGGACTGGACTAGATTTAGGACTAGATAAAAATGTGAGGACTTGAAATCTAGTCCAGTCCGAATTGTAGGATTTGAAATGACATCTCGTACGAATAAATCACTAGGTGAATTAATTTTGATCCAGTCCAAGGACTGAATTAATTTTGATCCAGTCCTAGGACTGAATTAAATTTGATCCAGTCCTAGGACTGGATCAGTATACTTCATCAGGTATCCAGTATTATCATGTGAGCAAAATAAAGCAATATGGTTGGCTAATTTACTCATGAATTATTAATGAGTTTCAGATAATAGAAGTCAGTCTGCGAATCAGGGAACAATACCGTGTTCGCGCCATCTTTTGAATTGCATGGATTTCTGTATTCAAACGTGATTGGCTATTGCTCAAAAGCCTAACACACACGCTACGATTGGCCAATTTGTTAATATATATTTGGTTCAAACAACATTCCAGAATGAAAAAAAATGGCGGACAAAAACACAAAGAGCAATGTTGTGTGTAATTTATGCACAAACCCATACAAAAGATACCAAAGGGTTCTCATTGAGGTTCCCAAGACGCCATTTTGCTAAATATATTATTTTGTTGAACTGAATCTATTAACGAATGGCAATCGTAGCGCGTGTATATTAGGCTTCTGAGCAATAGCCGATCACGTTTGAATTCAGAAATCCATGCAATTTAAAAGATGGCGCGAATATTGTTCCCTGATTCGCAGACTGACTTCTCCCCATTTAAAGTCAGGCTGCACGCAGGCTAAACAAACCTGACTTCTCCTTTCCCCAACACTTTGATATCCTTACAACATTCTTGGATTTCTGCCGTGGTAAGATCATGTTGTAGATATCTTTTATCATCAAACACAATCTACAATAGTTTTTGTATGTACTATTTACAATATGTATAGGTTATCCGATACAACACAGACGCGAATGTTATAAATATCTTGTGAAACGTCTTGATGAGAACATTCGTATTCTTCATCAATTTAAAATTAATGAATAATATTTGGTGAGAAAATTGAACTTAAAATTTATGTAAATCAGCTTGAATTTGTATCAGATATACAAAAGATATATTTTGTGTTTTCTTCATGAATTATTAATGAGTTTCACAAATGAACGTAGTTTACTATAGACCCATTGCACTGACGTCACAAATCATTAGAGTGTCCTCCAGATACTCCCTAACAATATATGTTCGGGTACAACAACACATACAGCGCAAAAATTAACCATTTTAATACAAAATTATTATAAAGTTTTACAAAATTTGCTTTGTTTACAAAAGTTATATTATGCACAGACCGGCGCTGTGACGTCATGTGCAATGGGTCCATACTACCATTCGAAAATAATGTGGCTTCAAATAATACGTACTTTATTTATAGAGCTCAACAGATCCAGTGGTTTCGTACTCTTCACAAACTCTGTGACTGCTAAAGTTTTAAACAAACTGTAGTCCCCTTCTTCATAACCTTGCGCGCGAGCTCGTTTCTAAAACAAATTGATAATTTTTTTTTACATAAAAAATACGTTCAAGACCACGGCAGTTTATTGTTAGTAGAATACTGGACGTTTTACCTTATCACTCAGTAGACTTGCTTGTTTTGTAGGTTCCTGATTCACTTCTTCAAATATGCATTTCCAATCAAGTAACTTTGGATCTATCTTGTGTGGAGCTTTGTAACCCTGCAACAGTTTTACCAACTTAAAAAGTCAACAGGTAAATAAGCCTGAAAAACTAGTTTCATCTTATTCTGACACTGCAGAGTACAACGAAAAATTTGTTGTCTCTGGACTGTTGGGACTGCCGGACTGGCTGATCTAACCTCGTTCCCAGGCTCTTGCCTCTTGTGAAGGAAAGACTCTGGTAGGAGGTGGTCACGTGATCGGCTAAAATCTAGCAGATTTTTAATTTATGATAAATATTTATACTTTAATTTATAACTTGCATTTCGTTTTGCAAGTTCGATTTGATTTTAAAGGAGTCCAAGATAGTTAATTAGAAATCTGGGCTAGTTCCTCGGGTAGAGGAGAACTGATCACGTGATCGGCTAGTTGTGTTGTTTGTCGCGTCAGATATAACCCAATCCCTATCTCTAAGCCTAATCCTTAATCTAACCCTAACCCTTACCCCAACACTAATCACTATAACTAACTGATGACGTAATCTGTGATGCAAATTCTTCTACCCGAGGAAGGACCCGAAATCGGCTAGATTTTAGCAGATCACGTGACAAGATCCTACCTGGGTCTTTCCTCCATAAGAGGCAAGAGCCTGGGAACGAGGTTGTGGGTGATCAATATATTTCGACAAGAAATATGTTGCAAGAGTCAAGAGTGTCTCTTAAGAGCCTCATTGTATGCACACACCTGACAAACGACAAAAATCTCTGCGGATTCGTTACGGGAAGCTTGTGGTTTGGTGGCATGAACTTTCTTGAAGAGTTGATTGAAAACCCACATCAAGGGTTGGTAGTCTTTTGAACGAAACACCTGGAAAAAATAAACAAACTGTTTGAACGATGTAACTTCAGCAGACATAAGATGCATCAATGGACCGATAACAAACCTTCGTGACAAACCATCCTCCTTTGTTTAAAAAATCACATGCAAGTTTCAAAGCAGCCAGTGTCAGATGGGCTGAAAACAGAAATTGTATTATTATTATAAGAAAATTGATCTCAATGGACCATTTGCATTATAGACTAAATTTTGATCTAAACAAGTCTAGACAAAAATTTCATCACAGCTTGAAAGAGAATCACAAAATTAGTAATATTCCAAAGTTTCGTTGCGAAATGTTGTAAAATGCGGATAATATAGCTTTGCGAAGTTTGCCGTTTTTCAGTCATTTTGCATTACGCGGGGGAAATTGACAGCCCAAATCTGCCCAATACCCTTTGGGGCTGTGAATTTCCCGTTTGTAATACAAAATGACTGAAAAACGGCAAACTTCGCAAAGCTATATTATCCGCATTTTACAACATTTCGCAACGAAACTTTGGAATATTACTAATTTTGTGATGCTCTTTCAAGCTGTGATGAAATTTTTGTCTAGACTTGTTGAGATCAAAATTTAGTCTATAATGCAAATGGTCCATTATATTTGACTAACATTATTTTCTCATTCCAATAACTACAGGTTGACTTGGATTATAACAACCGGTCAGCTTTTCAATATTTACATTGATTGGTTGCATGTGCTGATCACTTCTCACCTGACCAATCATAGGGCGCTTTCCATTAACACGGCCAGAACGGTCAAATTGTTGAATGGAACACAAAGCATTTGGGCTTCGGACCTATCTGACCGGAAAATTTAGATAACATTAGAATGAGGTCCATTTTCGCTAGATATTTGAGAAACATAGACCAGATCTTTCCATTGATACGGAGAAAAGAATTCGGGTCTGACCGGTCAGGCCATTAAATGGAAAGCGCCCATACTTAACTTTTGGTAAACAGTGCCAACAAACCATGCAACTGAAAAGTATTGTTTTCAAATTTTCTACACCTCTCTGCATGTACACCATAATATGAATCGTTATAATCCACAGTGAGTGTATGATATGAGTAGTCACAAAGCTAATTGTGAAAATTTTCCATTGCAAACCTTGTGTAAAGGCATCGTGTGCCCAAGAAGCACCAACATTCGGAGCACCATCATTTAACACACAATCTGCTTTCCACGTTTTTAGTTCTTTCTTTATGTCCTAAAATATTAAAACCAATCATAACCATAACTGCATACCTCCACAAATTAATTTATGTATCATACATACATTACACAATGGGCTAATTATGCATTCAGTTTAGTCTGCCCGACAAAGCTGAACAAACTTTTGCTAATTTCTCATCCAAATTGAACCAACATTTAATCAATAGACCATTCCCCAATTAACCAAAATTTTGATCTCAACAAGTCTAGACAAAATTCCATCATAGCATGAAAGAGCATCACAAATTAGTAATATTCCAAAGTTTCGTTGCGAAATGTTGTAAAATGCGGATAATATAGCCTTGCGAAATTTGCAATTTTCAGTCATTTTAGATTACAAACGGGAAATGGTTACCACTTTTCCAAAATTTTGACCTTAACTAGCCTAAACAAAAATTTCATCACAGCTTGAAAGAGCATCAGAAAATTAGTAATATTCCAAAGTTTCATTGCAAAATGTTGTAAAATGTGGATAATATAGCCTTGCGAAGTTTGCCGTTTTTCAATCATTTCGTATTACGCAAAGAAGTGGTAACCATTTCCCGTTTGTAATCTAAAATGACTGAAAATTGCAAATTTCGCAAGGCTATATTATCCGCATTTTACAACATTTTGCAACGAAACTTTGGAATATTACTAATTTTGTGATGCTCTTTCAAGCTGTGATGAAATTTTTGTCTAGACTCGTTGAGTTCAAAATTTTGGTTAATGGACGACTTGCGCTTTAGACTAAATTTTAATCTAAGTAAGAACAACGAAATCTATCACCACAGCTAGAAAGAGCGTCTTGGAATTAGTAATATTACAAAGTTTGGCTGCGAAATGTTGTAAAATACGGAAAATATAGCCCTTCAAAGTTGGCAAATTTGTATACTTTTGTATTACGTGCGTGAATTGGTAACTAAATTAGTTACCAATTTCCGCACGTAATAGAAATGTATACAAATTTGCCAACTTCGCAGGGCTATATTCGAGGCTATATTTTCCGTATTTTACAACATTTCGCAACCAAACTTTGCAGTTTTTCTAATTTTGATAACTTCTTTCCGAAAATATCCTTTGTTATTCCCAGATTAAAATTTTTTCTAAAGCGCAAGTCGTCCATTGGGAATGGTCCATTTGTGCTTGGCCAATGTCCATTAGTACCTCAAATTTTCGTATTAAAACGTTGGATATTTTTTGAGTTTGAGCTGACAGACAGACACACACACATACAAATCCTCCAGCATCCAACAAAATCCTGGATCCAACAAATCCAACAAAATCTCCATCATGCACCAGACAAAACTTGATGTTTACCTGTCTGCATTTTTGCGTGGTGATATCATCTTGTAATGTAATCACATTTGCTATTTGTTTTATTGGGACCAAGTCAACACCTGGGAAAAAGAAATTAATGCAATACAATATAGTCTTGGACTGACGTATATTAATTTACTTGTTGGAATTATTGTTGTTGAATAATTGTTACAATTAACTGTTCGGACATACCTATGATAATACTTGAGACTGGCATGAATTTTGAAGCAACCTGTAGCCTGTTGAAGTTTCAAAAACCAATTAGTTTACCCATTGATTGGCAGCACTCTTCGCACAATTAAAATCTTCTGGCGTTGGACAGATACCTATGGACATCTGGACAGCAAGGTGCTGGTTTTTCAGGAGAGGGGGTAATGATTCACAATACAACCTTTCGATAATTACGTCATTTGATCTGGGAGCCTCGCTATCATGAATCATGAGCCAATCACCTTGCATAATTTACTGATGAGGGCAAAGCTGCATGACCAAAAAGTATGTGTGATGTAATTATTGAAAGGGTGTATTACATATTGACAATATGAATCCTTTTTGGTATTGGGCCATCCCTCTCCTACCTATAAATTTGCATAGTAAGAAATTCTTACCATCCTCCAGGCGCTGCACATAGATCAATACAAACACGAGATGATTGCAGAAATTCAAACTTTCTGTTCAACTGAATGAGTTTGAAAGCCGAACGAGCACGATAACCTGATGACAGATAAATAGAATATAGCTACTGATCTCATTATAGGACTGGATAGAGATTTTACAAACTGATCTCAATATAGTACTGAATAGACTCATTATACACTGATCTCAAGTGTAGTACTGAATAGACAATATACAAACTGATCTCAAGTATACTACTGAATAGACTCATTATACACTGATCTCAAGTGTAGTACTGAATAGACAATATACAAACTGATCTCAAGTATATTACTGAATAGACTCATCATACTTTGATCTCAAGTATAGTACTGAATAGACAATATACAAACTGATCTCAAGTATATTATTGAATAGACTCATTATACACTGATCTCAAGTGTAGTACTGAATAGACAATATACAAACTGTTCTCAAGTATATTACTGAATAGACTCATTATACAATGTTCTCAAGTAAAGTACTGAATAGACAATATACAAACTGATCTCAAGTATACTACTGAATAGACTCATTATACAATGATCTCAAGTGTGGCATGGAATAGACAATACACAAACTGATCTCAAGTATACTGCTGAATAGATAACACACACTGATCTCATGTATAGAACTGAATAGACTCATACACTGATCTCAAGTATACTAGACTTGTGAACTGATCTCAAGTATAGTACTGAATAGATGCACTGTAATCAATATTTATCCCCTATAAAATACTGTTATCAGTAGATATACCTGTTTCTTTTGCGAGGTGATAAAATTTATCCCTCCTCTGTTTTCCAATTTTCCCTTTTTTCCCCATAATGAATGTTTGAAACCTTACAGCTTTAATGTAACTTCATGCATCTAGTCTAGAAAATGCCACGAAATTTATCAATACTTAGTAATCAGTGAAATTTCTGAATTAAACTTAAGCCTTAAAATACAGTGGGGAGATTGATTTGATATTCTGAATAAAATGGTATAAAATATTAAGAAAATGAGATGGTCAGGAATTCAACTAGACATGAAAATACAAGTAAAACGTTGACGTCTCGAGCAAGGGTCCGTCGACAAATAGGTTACGTCACGCTTAATGGCAAGTTGGCCATTAAGGTCGCAACCCATTCCCCCTTAGCGGCAAGCTCCAAATAACAAAAAAGAAATATCTGCAACCTTGGGAATAGACTTGCTCCAAGTCTCTCTTTTGTATCGACCCACTATAGTGTACATTACATGACATTACATCTCTCTTTCTCGCTCCGCCCCTCCGTACTACGTCATGTAATGTATACTATAGTGGATCGATATGACAATGAAAGAGAGACTTGGACCAAGTCTACGGAACAAACAATATTTTTTACGCAGTGGTGTAGCTAGCCCCGACAATTTAGTCCCGGTTTGCAAATTCAAAATCATTATTCATTTCTTTAGAATTTGCATAGCGGGACTAAATCGTTGGGCTGGCTATGCTACTGTTTGTGCACAGTTTAATGTATGAAACAGCTTTTTAACTCATAGTTAAATCGCACTTGTCCTATTAAATGCCTGTGGAATTGGTTGGTTTTAGCAAAGTTAAGGTGAGTTTTCACCAATTAGAAAATTTTAACGGCATTGGCCATGACCCCCCTTAACAGCCAACTTGCTGTTAAGCGTGGCAAAACCTATTTGTCGACAGCCACAAAGTCAGTAGAGTCGACAAAGGGCACTCAAAATGTTGAAGTTTTAATTGTATTTTTCAGATAGTTGAATCCCTCTACATCTCAGTTTCAGCTGTTTTTAGCACCACCTACAATGGTACAGATCGCTCAAGATTTATAAAATATTACAGTATAAAGTCATACATCAACATTTTATTCACATTTGTAGCCAAGTTGAACACACATAAATTTATATGATTTTAAAATATATGAATCATCTAACAGATCTATTTCATGTAAATGTTTTATGATACTCTTACCTCAGAATGACTCTTACCTCTCCCAGTCAATTGAACTCCAATATACGGCGAATTGTAACCAACAAAAACCATGTAAAATTTAAAATCAAAATACCATGTGAGTTTGTATATGAAAATCGTGTAAAATGAAGTATCTCCCAAATATTCCCGCTGCCTATATAATAGTGCAGCCTCATGTAAAATGATTAAATTTATATTTTATTTAATTTTCAAGAAAATTAAGCGAATCTTCAAATTTGACTTATCTTCTGTTCCTCTAAAACCATTTTTATAGTTTTGTATGTTTAAAATTTTGCGTTTTTACTTGTGAAATAATAAAAATTGCAAAATTATAAATATTTCATTCGAGTTGTTCTCAGTCCCCGCGCGCTACGTTTTACGTTTAGCATGTCGTGTCTAAAACACGTTTGTGAAGAAAATTAAGAAATAAATCTCTTATTTTGTATAAACGATGTCAAGATTCTTTACTGCTCGTTCATCAGGGAGTGAAGATGAATCTAGCGACGACGCCCAAGTTATAGTACAGAAACCAGCAGCTACAGTTGCTTCCAGGTAAAAACAAAAATGTCCATAATCCATATTGTCATTGATATCAATGACATCATCATTGATATGTAGACCTGGTGTGTACCGTAGGTAGACAGTTTAGATTATAAAGACTACTGTAAGGTGTTTTCATGTAGTTTTTATAATCACAATTGTTGAAAAATACATCGCTTCTGTTTTATGTGATGATGACACAGAATAAACACTTACAGAAGTCTGACTTGGTGCTAGCGAATCATAACTGCCATCTCGTCATGATTCGCAGTCGCGAAGGACTTGCCATGTTCATGTCTAGTGTGCTAAGGAAAGGCCGTCAGCCCCTGAGCATATTCAAAATGGCCGGCTTGGCTTAGGTGTTCAGGGGTGAGTGCCTCTCATAAATGCACTGGCTATTAAGGACATGACAAGTGCTTTGCAATTATGAATCATGGCGTGGTGGCAGTTAAGGGTTTTTGGCTGAGTGGGACCTCTGTATTGTATATACTTTGTGATCTATAGGGTCCACAACAGGGTCATTGCATTTAATATATGCGAGAAGGTGTACCTGCTAAAAGATGTGACCCCTAACCATATATCAAACTAATGTTTTCATATTTTTGCCACCAGAGCTCATTTTCTGTTCAGTGATGAGGAGGATGAAGATACTAAACGAGTCGTTAGAAGTCAGAAAGATAAACGGTAATGCCAAATAAATTGTGGCGTATAGGAATCATCCATAAACCCTTATCTTCACTACGACACAATTAGCACAAGCAAGTGGAAAGCTTTGATGTTTTTATTTGTGTGTTGTTCTGTTGGGGGGGGGTGCCAAAAATTAAGGGGGGCGGGGGGCGAGTGATGTGTAGTGCCGCTGAGCAAGCTGCAGCAGGGGGGGTGTGCAAATTTCTCTAGGTGTGGTGGAAAACTTTTTGGAGGGGGTGCAAATATTTTTCAGAAGCTCCGTCTATGGTATGCTTAACAAGTGTAATATTGAATATTATTACTTGACTATATTGAGATTATTTGAACAATGTTTATGGTATAGATTTGATGAAATCTCAAGCATCACAAAACAACTCAAAAATCACAAGAAAATCAAAGATATGTCAAAGATCCTTACAGGTATATTGTGGCTAACCTCGAACCTGTGTATAATTCAAGACAAATCAACCAAAAATCAGCTGCTGTGTTCATTCATCAATGTTCTGTAACACACTCTTCATGTAACCCTTGTACTGTATCTATTTTTTATTTGCAGAGTTTGAAAACCTCGGGCGAGCATTCACAAAGGCAAAAAATGTTGTTGACAAGGAGGGAATCCCAACCATGTTTATCAAATGCTTGGTTGAGTTAGAAGATTTTATTAAAGAGGTCTGCCTTAGTTAATATGTGTGATAATCACAGCTAGTATCAGGAGTTTAAGACCATTGTTGCATCCGTTCTGGATCCCAAGTGTAATGATGAGTAAAATCATCTGGCATTAGACAGAGTAAAATAATAAATTAGAATGCATTGCCACTCAAAATTTCAGAATGCAGAAATGGCAATACTGAGACACATCATTTATCTACCTTAACCCATTGACGACCGTCACTCTCCTTCATGAGTAAAATCATCTGGCATTAATATTATTCAGACTAAAATAATAAAATTAAATTCACTTAATGAGTTAAATTCAGACTTTCTTAAAAAGGGTTAGCTTGTCCAAATTACCAAATAACCTTTGGTTCTTACACTGTTACTGTCGTTCCAATTGAAGTGTTGCTCAAATATTGATTCAATACATTACCTCGGGCTGACCAATTCATTTGATCAAGTTCCTCGAGATGTTCATACACTTTCTGTGAAAGAGCCAATTCCAAGTATTTGATCATTTCCAGTCACTTCCTTTCTATTTATGATTGGTTAGTTGCACAAACAACAAAGGTGATTGGTGCATTCAAACTATTCAACAGGAAGTTTACAATTATACTAGGAAGTGTATGAATATCTCGAGGAACTTGATGAAATGAATTGGTCAGTTGACATGAGGTAATGTATTGAATCAATATTTGAGCAACACTTCAATTGGAACGACAGTAAGACCATTGTTGCATCCGTTCTGGATCCAAAGTGTAATGATGAGTAAAATCATCTGGCATTAGACAGAGTAAAATAATAAATTAGAATGCATTGCCACTCAAAATGTCAGAATGCAGAAATGGCAATACTGAGACACATACTTTATCTACCTTAACCCATTATTGATAATCATTAGTCTCTCCTTCATGAGTAAAATCATCTGGCATTAATATTATTCAGACTAAAATAATAAAATAAAATTCACTTAGGCCCGGTTTAGACGGCGAACTTCTCATGCGCCGAACCTAATTGTCGTAGATACGGCAAAATATCGGAAACTGATTTAGACGTTGAACTTAATTGCACCGTACCAAATTGCGAAGACATTAAATTGGAAATATTTACAATGCAAATATATGATAATCATATTATGATGTTAAAAAATAATTATGCATTAGGTTCGGCGCATGAAAAGCACAGCATCTAAATCAATGTCGAACCTGTGTCGCATATACGACTTGTCTTGTCGCATCTTCGAGTCATGTCGAACTTAATCAAAACCTGTCGAACTTAATTGATTTAGACGCCGCTCCAGCGTCGCACTTAATTCTTGCATTAGATTCGGCGCATGAGAAGTTCGCCGTCTAAACCGGGCCTTAATGAGTTAAATTCAGACATTCTTAAAAAGGGTTAGCTTGTCCAAATTACCAAATAACCTCTGTTTCTTACACTGTTAACAGCGGGCTTAAGCAAGCGACATTTTTGTCAACACAGATGTCAGATTACCAAGGGGGGGGGGCTGGATTAAAACTCACACGACTGCTATGATGCAAAATGCCGCTAATATTAGTTCTTGATAAAACTGTTGCTTGCTTAAACTCACTAATAACACAACTAGGGTTGGGGGCGATATTTTCAATCACGATTATCGTATCGAAGGTGGAAACTTGAGCAACGATATATCGAAATTATCGTCATGCTCGATGACTATTGTGATATTGCTTCACATGTGCATATAGCTTTTATAAAATCCTAAAAAATCCTTTCAATTCCCTAGAACATATAGTATTTAAAAGAATTAAAACTATTTCCTGAATTAAATACGAATTTAATACGATACAAAAGCCAATATATTTATGTATTAATCTGCTGAACAATGAAATTGCAGGCTTTGCTTGCGCTGTGTGCCTACGGCATTTGTGCCAGTGGAGATACAGTAGACACTGCATAGACAGTTCTGGTTTATGAACAGTAAATATTAGACTAGAAAAAGCCTTCATATTACTTTAATTTGTTGTTTCACTTGTTTTAAATAAGATTATATATAAGCTTACTATGCAATGATATTAATAGAATTGGGAGGATGCTGAAGGCAGGAAAAAGCTGAGCAAATTAAATGCAAAGGTTTGTTTGGTATTAATAAATAAATTATTCTTTTAATTTATGCAATGTTTTAACAGTTGTGACAACGAGTACTGCTGTCATTCCAGGCTCTCACAGCGTTGAGACAGAAAGTGAAAAAATACAATAAAACTTTTGAAAATGACATTGAAAAGTATCGAGAAAATCCTCAAGATTCAGAAGGAGAAGAGGAAGAGGAGGAAAAATCAGGCAAGTTTATGTACTTTAGCAATTTGTATGGAAATTTATATTCTAAAATTCTACAAAAAACATATATGGTGATGTAACCTATCTTACGGTTTTAAAGTTTCAGCCAAGTTCAGTTGAGGCTAGCTAGGTTAAATTGTCTAATTTTTACTACTTCACAGAAGATTCTGAAGATGAGGCTGATGGGATTGCTGTTCCCAGCAAACCTGAACCACAAGCTGTTAAAGTAGACAAAGATGAGGTATTGGTCGAAACCACGTACAGTTTGAAGCTTGCTTTATTTGGCTTGATAAGCATGACATTATAAGGCATTGCTAAAACTCTAACAGCAGAACAATATAAATTTACAATAAGCATATATAAATGAAGCAGGGGCAGATCTACAGTAAAGGGGGGGGGGGGTTGAGAAAACGTTCCTCTGGAAAACCTTTGAAGTTTATGTTACTGTATCTGTTCCAAGCTCGATTGAACTATTTACTTAACTACGACATTTTCATTCAGCCAGGTACACCATCAAATTGATCAAAATGTCAAATGTATAATAATAATAATGAGAATTGAAGCTATTTCGTTTCAGATATATTAATATACTAAGGGAAATCATTGAAAATAATTTCTTTTTTTCCCCAGAATTTGGGCGTCCATTTTTCGTTCTAGGGGTGTCCCAGGACGCCTGGACGCCCTTCTGGCTTTTTATTCTGATGCCAAGGTGCACGCCATTCCCATCTCAATTTCAACATTTATATTAAAACAAGCAATGAAATCAAGGATTTTCTCTAAATAGTTTTATCTTCCACAGGATTCAGACAGTGACGACTATGATAGTGACTATATTGCCGAGTCATCCAGCGGCAGTGACAGTGAACTGGATATACCCCAAGGAGGAAAGGTTACAGCATCTATGTTCTTAAAGAGGTACAGTGTGCTCACACCCAGGGTGTCGGAGCCAGTGTCAAGCCCAGAGTTTGCGGGTCAAATGTTGTCGATATTTATTGTTCAGAGACAAAAATGAAGATGAGGAAAAGATTAAAGAAAAGAAACTTAACAAAAAGAAGCAAGCAAAACAGAAAATGAAGGAAGATGTTGAGGAGGAGGATGAAGGAGCGGGATGGGAAGAAGTCAAGTCAAGTCATTCCACTGTGAGGGAGAAACTATTTAAACTAACTTTATTTATACTGGATATATCAGTTCTAAACTGTTCTTCCTAGAGGTCCAGTAAGGATCATCTCTTATTGATCCAGTGTTACTACAGGAGGAAACCTAAACTAAACTAACTTTATTTATACTGGATAGCTCTATCAGTTCTAAACTGTTCTTCCTAGAGGTCCAGTAAGGATCATCTCTTATTGATCCAGTGTTACTACAGGAGGAAACCTAAACTAAACTAACTTTATTTATACTGGATAGCTCTATCAGTTCTAAACTGTTCTTCCTAGAGGTCCAGTAAAGATCATCTCTTATTGATCCAGTGTTACTACAGGAGGAAACCTAAACTAAACTAACTTTATTTATACTGGATAGCTCTATCAGTTCTAAACTGTTCTTCCTAGAGGTCCAGTAAGATATATCTCATATTAATTCAGTGTTACTATACAGGAGGAAACCTAAGCTAAACTAACTTTATTTATACTAGATAGCTCTATCAGTTCTAAACTGTTCTTCCTAGAGGTCCAGTAAGGATCATCTCTTATTGATCCAGTGTTACTACAGGAGGAAACCTAAACTAAACTAACTTTATTTATACTGGATAGCTCTATCAGTTCTAAACTGTTCTTCCTAGAGGTCCAGTAAGGATCATCTCTTATTGATCCAGTGTTACTACAGGAGGAAACCCAAACTAAACTAACTTTATTTATACTGGATAGCTCTATCAGTTCTAAACTGTTCTTCCTAGAGGTCCAGTAAGGATCATCTCTTATTGATCCAGTGTTACTACAGGAGGAAACCTAAACTAAACTAACTTTATTTATACTGGATAGCTCTATCAGTTCCAAACTGTTCTTCCTAGAGGTCCAGTAAGTATCACTTCTTATTGATCCAGTGTTACTACAGGAGGAAACCTAAACTAAACTAACTTTATTTATACTGGATAGCTCTATCAGTTCTAAACTGTTCTTCCTAGAGGTCCAGTAAGTATCACTTCTTATTGATCCAGTGTTACTACAGGAGGAAACCTAAACTAAACTAACTTTATTTATACTGGATATCTCTATCAGTTCTAAACTGTTCTTCCTAGAGGTCCAGTAAGGATCATCTCTTATTGATCCAGTGTTACTACAGGACGAAACCTAAACTAAACTAACTTTATTTATACTGGATATCTCTATCAGTTCTAAACTGTTCTTCCTAGAGGTCCAGTAAGTATCACTTCTTATTGATCCAGTGTTACTACAGGAGGAAACCTGAACTAAATATTACTATACAAATAAGCTCGTTACTATCAAGTAAATACTTACCAAGCGAACCAGTTTCATTTTCAAAGAGCCCGAGTGCAAATGCCATTGCACTTTGCGAAGTGCGTCGTTTATCCCTCGCAATGAATTTATAGTATTTATTCCAATACTGTTTATCAAATACTTCGGGAAAATGTAAACGCCAGCGTTTCGCGATCTCATACTGTTCGTGCTCCCCGCGTGGAGATAATTCACTGGATTTTGCGACATTCCACGCGAGCCATCTCTTCCATGGTAGCGTCAGGTTTTTGTAACGAAATGGTGAACTTGTTTTGTAAACGTCGTCTAGTTTTTTTAAAAGCTTCTTTATCTTTTCCCGATCACCACTGCTAGGAAATCGCGAACCGTGTCGCGAGATGTAATCGATATGAACTGGCCTGCATCCTTTCGGGTATTCTGGCGAAAGTTTTGATGGCTGGTAGTTATAAACTGTTTTGCTTCCGAAATAAAGCGACTTCGACTGTTCCGTTTCTTCAAAATACTGCGCGAGAAATAGCAGGAGAATGATATGAAAGATCGCCATATTTTTTAGACTTTATCTTCGAAGCGACCGCTTGAGTAAACAAATCGATAAAAATACCAGTCATTTTTGCAATTCAAATATTGGTAACTATGTATGTAAGGTCAGTTTATCAGATCAGGCTTGTTTCATGCGTGTACACCCACAAAAATGTTTAAGTCTTTGTAAATTTCGTTAAGAACTAACCACCTCAATAGGCATAAATCGTTAGCAACAATAATTTCTGTACATTTAAAAAACGTATGCATTTCGGATAAGGTTTGACATAACGAGTGCAATACTTAAGATATTGTTTAGACATTCTATAATGACTTCCTTTCCACGCATCTCAATTAGAGAGGGGCGGGGGGAGGGGGGTAATCCCCTATTGCGATGCCCGTGGACATATTCATTTCATTTTAATTTTTTTATAAATAATTAGCGAGTGATTCGCCAATGTTTAACACGTTCTAGGCCCCTGGTAATGTATCCACCTAACAGTCTGGTTAAGAGGAGAAGCTTTTGTATGTAAAGTCTATATTCAAATTTTTATATTTTTGAAACGTTTCTCAAGAGGCAAGCAAACTTAAGAAGTATGTTTAGTGCTTTATCTGTAAATTTATGCTAAAATGAAGAGGTTTTAGATGGTACGCCAAAGAGAAAATGATGTCTGAAGTTCAGTACGTTTTGTTAACATTGGCTGTATAAATATGGCGTCAATTTTACAGCATCAATGACAATTGTATTTAAATTGATAATACTTAACTATTATTTTGTGTTTCTCAACCGCCAGATACGTTTAAAAAGGTTGCTGACTGTGTAAGCTACGAATTTACGTTCGAATGTCCACCTGTATATATACCTGCTATGGGAAGCTGCACTCAAATTAAATGTGACAAAACCCAACCCTATAAACTAGCTGCCTATACTAAATTTATTACTTATCTTCTTATCTTCCTGGGCTATTTTCTTTTTATCCTCTTTGCTAATTCTCTTCTGACTTATCTTGCTCTCTCTATCTGTAATAATAATAATAATTATTGTTTGATATTTGAGTCTGATAAACATGCTCCACTGCAAAGTAAGAAAATAAAATCTAAACGATCTCCTTGGATTAGTAGTGATATAAGACATTTAATGACTGCAAGAGACGACTTGAAAAGAGACGCAATCATTACCAAACTTGAAACAGATTGGGAAAACTGTAAAAGAGCCAGAAATGAAACCAACACTCTACTAAGACAGGCCGAAAGAGATTATTACTAAAAAAAATCTCTACAGAAAAGCAAAATCCCAAAGCTACTTGGAAGACAATTAATACTTTGTTTGGTAAACATAATCAACCAACTAAAGTAAATGAATTAAACGTAAATGATATGAAATTGACTAGCCCCAATGATATTGCTGAGAAATGATATGAAATTGACTAGCCCCAATGATATTGCTGAGAAATTATATGAAATTGACTAGCCCCAATGATATTGCTGAGAAATGATATGAAATTGACTAGCCCCAATGATATTGCTGAGGGCTTCAATACTTTCTTTTCAAATATTGGACCAAATTTAGCTGAAAAAATTGGTTCAACAGAATGCCATTTTAACAAAACTAATTCTGAATTTACTGCATTCAAATAAGTTTCGGTAAACCATGTTTGTTTTTTACTACGTGAACTATCTGGTAGCAAATCTACTGGCCTACATTAAATATCAAGCAAGATAATTAATATTGCAGCACCATTGATTTCTGATTCATTGACTTACATTTTTAATCAAGCAATTGTCCTATGTATTTTTCCACATGAGTGGAAGATTGCAAGAGTAATTCCCCTTTTCAAGAACGGCAAACGAAATTTGCCAGGAAATTATCGACCAATTTCTGTCTTGCCTGCCATTAGTAAAGTTATGGAGCGCATCTTACATACTCAACTTTATGAATATTTGACTGCAAACAACTTACTCTCTGAACATCAATATGGTTTCAGAAAATTTCATTCAACTGCCTCAGCTCTGCTTGATTGTACAAATGATTGGTACATTAACATGGATAAAAAATTGTTCAATTTGGCTGTATTTGTAGACCTAAAAAAAGCCTTCCATACTGTTGACCATGAAATCTTATTAGAAAAACTAATGCTTGTTGGAATCACAGGAAATGCATTGTTACTGGACTTACTGCTTAAGTCGTATTTAACTGATCGTACACAAAGATGTGCGTGAGGTCAATGGCTCAATTTCAAGTGAAAATGGTATAAAAATGTGGTGTGCCCAAGGGTCTATACTAGGGGCCAGCCACTTTTTTCTGCTATATATTAATGATTTACCTCCATGTCTATAAATAAAACAAAACCCCGGCTGTTTGCTGATGACACTAATATCACAGTGAGTGTTTAACCGATATTGAAAATGCAGTAAATTCGGATTTAGAAAGTCTTCGGAAATGGCTCACGGCAAACAAACTGAGCTTGAACGTAGCGAAAACCATATTTCAAATTATTGGAACTAAACCAATGCTAAAAAAAGCAACTGCTCAACAGCTTAAAATTCATATTCAAAACAAACCAATCAAGTTTTTCAATGCAAAACATTATAGGTGTGACTCTTGATCAAAATCTTGCTTGGAAAATAATACAGATACAACATGTAAGAAGATATCATTTGCGATTTTTTCTCTCAAACACATTAAAGAGTTTGTTGATTAGAAAACACTCATATCGGTGTACAATGCTATAATTCAACCCCATTTCAGCTACTGTTGTGAAGTTTGGAATGTATTCAGCGAAACTCAATCAATACGTTTACAAAAAACTTCATAACAGGGCTGCTCGTATTATATAGCACCTGTGTCAAATGAGTTAGATCAACAGACAGTACTGAATATATTAGGATGGGAACCGCTCAAACAACAAAGAGTAAAGCCAAAGCAAAAGTTATGTTTAAAACGCTCAATAACATGGGACCAAATTTGCTTAAAGAATTATTTACTTTCAAAACGGAAATATTAAACCACAATCTTCGTGATAACTCAAGTTCAATACGTTTGCCAAAGCCAAATACGAACAAGTTTTATGTACAATGGAGCTTCTATCGGGAACTCCATACCACAATACTGTATATAAGAGAAAGTAAATCGATTTCATGTTTTAAAACAAAAATCGCTACTCTTCGCTTTTGAAATAACATTATTCATGAATCTTGTAAATAGATATACTTTTTGAATATTTATATATATATATATATATATATATATATATATATATATATATATATATATATATATATATATATATATATATATATATATATATATATATATCTCTGCATGCTTATTCTTTATTCTTTTCATTGCACTTGTAACTATTTGTAAATATTTTACACGCCCATTGTGAAAACCAGCTTTACCTGACAATGTTAGCGTGGTTAAATAAAGTCATCATCATCATCTTACTAATACTGCCGAGTTAAATACATCTATACTTATTTAAAGAAATAAACTTCAGACATAAACTGTTTTCCCTAGAGGTCCAGCAAGGGTCATATCTTATATTGATTCACTATTACTACAGTAAAAAACCTAAACAAAACTAATTGTATTTATATTGCCTGGATGTATTTATAGATGGATTTATATTGCTAAATTGCTTCAAGGCACAGAGGTATATAATCTCTTCTTCATATTATCATATTACGAAAATGAAATATATAAGTATAGGTTATTTTGAGGCAACGAGGGGATATGTGATTTATTCACCGGGGCGCGCAGCGCCGAGGCGAATAAACACATTTATGCCCTCGGTGCCTCAAAATAACGTACTTATTTTTCACATTGCGAGGTCGCGTTAATGAGTCAGAATAGAAATAATTCTTAATGCCATATTGCCTTCGTTATGTTGTTTTTCTCATTTTTTGTGCTGCCAAGACATTGCAGGTGAATATTAGAGGGGATTATTAAACGGAAAATGATTTGAGGGGAATATTGAATATATTCCCCGATAAGAACAAAGGAAACCGAGCAGGGTGAAAAACAAAGTACTTGTATAAGTCATTTATGCACTTGAGTCCCTGAAATTCAGGTGTCATATTTAAAACACAACGTTTTAGTTTTATGTTTAATTTTTCAGAAGAACTCGCTCGAGGATGGAATCTTATTATTTTATCAACCTGATATTCATATTTGCTGTGAACGTATTCTTCTTTTTCTCAGGAATATGTTTAAATTCCTTGGTCATACTCAGTTTCTGGAGGTCTGTACAACTTCGAAAGAAATTATGTTACTTCATGATAATGGTTTTGTCCTGTTGCGATTTGTTCGCGGTTTTAACAAATAATCCATTGACGGCGCTTGTCGTGACGTTGTCATGGTTGACGGGAAAGTTGGATGTAAATGCTAGATGGTTTCATATTTCCATAAGTTCGACAAATATTTTCCTTGGTTTTTCATTATTCGCTCTTTTGGTGATGAGTTTCGATCGATATTTGGCGACATCTTATCCTATCTTT